>APFE031631825.1:113730-156959 GCA_000404065.3 Pinus taeda
AGTGCCATTCCTGAAGATGAATTTGAAGAGTGCTCCAAATGGATGTTATGCTTCTTCATTATTGCTTCCAAGGCTTCTATCTTCTTAAAGCATTTAGATTCTAAGTGGCCATCTCGATTACAAAAGTTGCAATGTCTATCAGTCTTCTTGCCTTTGTTTTTATTTGCCTTATCATTCTGGTGAAATGACTTTTCATTTTGACACTGAAATTGCTTAGGACCCTTATGACTTCTTAGGATTCTTTGAGTTTGGTTGTTGCTGGACGATTAACGCTTTCTTAGAAGAGTTTCCAAGATAAGAAGACCAAGGTGTAAGAGTTTTTCTTGTTCTCTTATTAAAGAATCACAAAAAGCATCAAAGGAAGGGGGTTTGTAGTCATGTCCTTGGGAAATGAAGGCTTCTCTTGTAGAATGGAAGGTGGAAACAAACACAGAGTAGGCTGGTCCCAACTTAGAAAGAATGCAATAGATAAGGGCACTATCTTGTTTCTTAACTTTAACACCTTCCAAAAGAAGTCTAATGGTCTTGAACTTGGACAAGAAATCTTCAATGCAAGAAAAATCATTGGGTTTTAATGTAAGCAACTCATTTTCAAGCTGATGGGCTCTAAGTTCATTTTTTATTCCAAAAACTTTAGTAAGCTGCTCCATTGCTTTATCAGGAGTATCAAGTTCAGTAATATGGAATCTAAGATCGGGAGAGATAGACATCCCTATCAACCCACGTGCTTGATCTTGCCTATTTTCCCATTTGGCTGCTTTCTCTTCATCTTTTGGCTTGGTTTCTTGGTCTGTGGCGATTCGGTAAAGACCTTTACTTCTAAGTAAATCCACAATGTAGGACCACCATTGGAAGTAGTTGGTGCTGTCAAGGATAACTTGGCATGAACTTTCCATTTTGACAGAAACTGAAGCTATATATGCTGAAACTAAGTGTTCCAATGGAAAGAGCTCGAAAAATTAGGCTGGTTCAAAAAAAGCAGCTCTAAAAACGGCTTCTGGATGAAGAAATTATGACCTTTTTAAAAAATGTTGATGAAGGCGCGGGCAAAGTGCGGGAATGTGCGGAAACGAAAAAAAACACTCATTTTTCAACAAAAAGGAGATTTGAACCCAAGACCTCTACTCTCTTAAATTAGCTTTGAACCAAGTGAGCTATACAAAAAGATAGAGAGAGAGAGACGGGGGGGGGGGCGCTTTATTTCTTTTAGTCACGGATGCTTTGGATTGTGTGCTTGCTTGAGAAAGCTCTTTTTCTCCTTACAAAACAAAAACACAAAACCCAACATGGACATCCAAATAAAACAAGCCTTACGGCTTAAAGTTAGCTTTACCCGGAAACTAAATATTTTCCTCAATGTTTTTGATTTTCCGAGATCACACTAAGGTGCAGAGAAAAGACCATACGCATGAGAAAGATTCTTCCTTTCTGTTTCTGATTTGCCCAGATCGCACAGAGTCGCAGGGCAAAGAGCATACGCAGAAATGAAAGGTATAGATCCGGTTAAAAAAAACTAAATAAACCGAAACCGAAATAAGCAGAGAGAAAATAACAGTAAACTGCAAATAAACACTATATACCTCCAGATCTAAAAAATGACGCAGCTAGGGCTACCGGAAACCTTTTCGCGTGAAACAAAAGGGGTTCCTCATTGGAACAGATGCTCCCAACACAACAGAATAGTCCTCTCGGCCCGAAAGCAGTCAGAAACATTAGATCTAGGAGATGGCAGTTGCATGCAGTTATACCGACTTCACATTTGGATCAACAACGGACGCAGCCCTCAAATAGCTCTGATACCATGTAGGAATTTACAGGGTAAGTTTCTCAGACAGAACACCAAAAGGACACCACTCACAAACAGATCACAGATCAATACACCAGTATTTTGACGTGGTTAAAACCCTCAAAGAGGGAAACAGTCCACTCCCTGTGCCAACGTGGCTACTACAGGCAATTTATTAATAAAAGAATGAAAATTTACATAAGCTTCTCTCATGCACGGTGAACCTACAAATGACCCTCCATGCGCTTAAAATAGAATTCATGGACCAATCAGGTGTCAAGCCATGGATCAAGTGTCGGTAATACCGAGGAGAGAATGAACCGTCAGATCACTACATATCGTGACCGTCGGATTGTAAGTTACAAATGAACATAGTAAAGAAACACACTTTACCTAACTCTATACTAGACCAAGTTATACTTAACTATTCCTACGTGTCGGAATATCCTAACATCTCATAGCTAGTACATACTAGCTTAATGATGAAAATCAAATTGATTCAAGAATTAATAAAAGAAGAGAAATGGAGAAACAACAACATGGTGGTTTTTCCCAATTGGGTTTTCCATCTAACATCGAGGGTCCTTGTTTATTGTGATTTGTGCCTCATTGTATATGATTTTTTTATGCATTTTGACTCTTATGTGTTGATTCTTTATGAAGTTACATGATTAGATTTAATGCCTATATTTTGGATTATTATTTGGTTAATATATTGGCGATTTTTTTTTAAGTTGTGTATTTACTATCACTACTGATTCACCCCCTCTTAGTAGTGACTGTCATTTCTAACAAGTGGTACCAAAACCATGTTCCTTCTCATGCAGCTTCTCTACTCTAAGATAGAACATGGGTAACGAATAAGGATTTGCAACAGATAGATTTCCTTGTCATCACAGGGGATTCGAAAGTGGTCATTGAATGGACCAAGGGACAAAACTCTATTTTTGTTTTGTCTCTATTCCACCGGATGGAGCAAATCACTAACTTGAAGGTAAGTTTCCATTCTATATCTTTTTTCCACATATTTCATTCTTTGGTGGATCAACTCTCCAAGCTCGAGATTTCAATGTTGCTAGGGCAGTTTCAGTACGAGTTCCTAGTCCAGGGATCAGTCATCAGCATAGGTTCCTTTGATTTTGTTTTGCATTATGTTCTTGTCTCTATCTGTTGACCTGAATATCTATGTTGGTGGACCATTGATGCTTTTCTCTTTACATCTTGGTCCTTGGTTGTTGTTTGCCACACATCGTTTATTTCTAGACATTGATCTGGCAAGGGATAGATCTTGATTGTGGACAGGTTAAAGAGGGATGGATTCCAGATCAATTAGAGATCTATGTTCGTTATGATGAATACATATGTATTGGATGTTCTATGTTTCTTTTTCCTTTTTGTAGGTCATAGATCAGTTATTAGCTTTCAATGGATACATCCATGTTATTAGGAATATAGTACCATATCTAAATTTATTCTGTTTTCATTAATCTATTATTATATGTAACTTTCTTTTCTTTTTATTAATGAAAGATGTTTGTTTTTTACTTTTCTCTTGAAAAAAATATAGATAATACTGTGATTCAATTTAAGAGTAACTCCCACTAAACTAACTTTCAAATTAAGATTGGCTCCAACTAAGCCAGCTTTAAAACATAAACAATTAAAATAATAAAAATAACTGAAAATTCTTGAACTTGATGATCTAACATAGTGATATGTTTAATTTTAAATTGGTGCTCCTGCATCATTCTATTTTCATGTATAGGAATAAAGTGATATAAATTCTAATATAATTTTTGTTTCTGTACATTTCCAAAAGATAGTCTTTGGTTTTTAATCTAACCCATTTAATTAAATTCCTTTGTTATTGAAGTATCCTCTACAAATTGGTCCATTCCTCTTGCAATGAATAAGTTTAGAGGAACATGGAACATATTTTCATATTGAACTAGTTAAGATCTACCCCAGTCAAGCATTTCCTGGTATTGTCGAGAAGACATCTAGTTTTGGAACCTCAGTTGTCCATAGAAATTAGATATGAATTCTTCACACTTCCTATTGACCTCATTGTCATTATTTTCTTCATCGGATGGTCTCGATGTAGTTCGAGATGGAGCATACAATGATGGTGTCCGTTTCTCTAGATAAGGCATATCACTATTTTCAAGGCAATCTTTGCTACATGATCCATTGTCATAGTCCAACATGGGAAGAGAAAAAGCATTCAGCTATCCTTGTCATCTTCAACTTGTGCACTCACTTGCAGTGTTTGCAAGGTTTCATACCTCGTAGACCAGGCCAATGAGAAAGAGGGCTTGGAATTTTAGGTTCCTATACCAATAGGAGTGATAATTTTTGAATTTCTGAGATTAAACTTGTAATATGTATATACCTTTGCTTTTTGTAAATGTTTCCATATTAAAAGAAAATTAAAAAATTTAAAGAGTGTATGTCCTAAAGGAATAATCAAAGGACAAAAAGAATAAAAAGGTCAAAAAGGATGAAAAATATGAACCCCAAGAAAATGAAAAGACCATGAATGTGTGCAAGTCAAAATGCCACTAATTTTTCCTTTTTGTGCATAATAAATGACTGTGTCAGTTTGTAACTTTTACCACAATCCATGATAGTCAAAATGTTTAAACTTGGCTATTTCATGTTTCAATTTCATGTCTATAGATAGAGAATAAATATCTGACCAAATTGTTAATCTTGGCAGATAATTAGATAAGTAGAGTAAATGAAAGGATCTCAACTATTTAATCTGAGCCCTTGGATGTAATAAGGTTAGATTTAGTTAGTTTACTATTTTCAAGAAAAAGAAAAATGTTTTATAGCGGTTTGCTAGTTCAAATGCACCCTAATAAAGAGAACTAAAAATGGCAAGATGAGTAGGTGGGTAAGTAAAAGAAAGGTTGCAAAAGTATGATGATTGATTAGACAAGAGCATGTTTATTATCATTTCCATCATGAAGGTTCTATAGGATAATAGGCAATTAAGCATGCATAAGGTTTACAAATTCAATTAATTAACCTCCCCCACTCATTTCACCTTTCACTTAACTAATTTCCCACAATAAAGATCAAAGTACTTAAAAACCATAGGTCAAAGAGGCTCAAAGCATTTCTCTGACTTTTGGAGGGACCAGACCCTCAACTCAATGACTTATAGGCAATAAGTACTAAAACACCCTCATAAACATTCATTCCCCCTTCAGTTTATTCTTTTTCCCTAATAATACTCTTTTCCTAAGGTTAAATTACTTTTACCTGGGAAAGGTGTTCATTCCCCCACATAAATCATTTTCATATCACAAAACCCACAAAAACACTATATCCTAAGTTTTTATGTTATTATCGGAAAAACAATAAAATATGAAATATCATATACTTGGGGTATTTTTCCGCTTTCCGCTCATTTGAATAACTACTAATTTATTTATTAAATGCCAAATCAAAACCCCTTTTCCCCATATATATGTAACTCCCACAGTATTAATTAACCCTACCCTGGTTTAAATATATAAACTACAATATTACCCAAAACCCCTAAAATCCACCAACTAATCAACCTGCGATTAAGTTAGTCTAAAACCCCAATTAAATCCCGGATCACCCCGATACATTAACCCCACCTTAAACCCTCATTAAATCAAAAACCACCACACTTAATTACCCATTGAGCTCCCCCATTACCCTCCGTGCAACTCCACTGCCTGATCGTTGCACGATCGCTCCCCTCCACATCTCATGGTCCTCATCCATTTCGGAAGGGCCTGATGTCTAAATGTTACCCACCCGAAAAGGGTTGTTATCCGTTGGGCCCCCGACACTACGCATCACTCAATGAATGGAATCGGGCGGCCTCCCCCAATACCACCAAGCGCCCAAAAGCTGTGTGAAGGAAACCACTTGCCACCTGCCCGCTATAGGCGAAAAAAGCCACTGTTCACCCCACTACATGACAAATGGCCACTGTTCACCCATACTCACCAATTTTGACTTTCCTGCATAAAGCCAAAAAACCCCAAATCATTTGTTTTTATCATTTTTTCAACTGTAGACCTCCATGCACGCACTTGCGAACGTCAAAGATGTCAACTGATGTACAATTGCACCCTGAAGATGCCACAAAGCTCCCAGGTTGCCTTCTAGTCTGCTTGAAGTCTTTTCGACCATTCATAGTTTCTAGTCACCAGGTTCAGACCCAGTTTTCTTCAATTCCAGGAATTTAAACCATAATTCATTGAAAAACCTGTCAATTTCAAAACCAGTCGCTAAGTTTTCTTAATTAAAATAAAAAAGAAACTATGGTAACTCAAACCCACCCAGAATTGAAACACCATTGCCCTAAAAAATTGAAAATCACCTCCCGCGTTCTCAAATCCACAAGAACTGAGAATGGTTGCCCCCATTGCCATGGATGTGAGACCTAGTTCCACTCCTCACTTCAACCTAGACCACCTCCCCCTAGCTGATAAAGACTTCCAAATCAAGGACACCTCTATCCATGAATCCCCTCTCAAATTATACTACCAATACAGATACCAATACCTAAACCATGCTGATAAAATTGGTCTTTGGGAGTCCAATTTGCCCAAGTACCAATTCCTTGAAATTCATATTTTCCCAGAAATTGTCTATTATTGCCATGCAAACTATATCCCCAGCCAAGGAGCAGTGATGTCCCCTAACCAGACTGTACTTTTCACCATCATTGCTAAACCAAACAATGAAATGCTACAACTTCAACCAAGGCGAAACCTAACCCCTATTTCAATCAAAGACCTATTAGACTGATTCCCCAAGATTATCACTGCAAAACTTGTTGAGATGTTCCAAATCTTCATTGTAGAAGAAAAGCATATTCCCAAAAATCCTCCTCCATATGTGTATACCATATTTTCCAAATTATGCCAGGACATTGTAGCAATGATATCTAGTATCGTAGGTTATACCACCAGTGAGTATATAGATGAAGTCATCCTAGCTTTCATGTCCATCTCCACTCCAGGACAACCTCTTGTTGTTATTATTATGCCAAGTTTATAGCTGACAGGATGCATGACCAATTCCTTGGGATGAGTAATGAGAGAGTCTTGAAGTATTCCTCTATTTTTTATCATGATTTTATATACTACCAAGTAGATAAGTTCCCCTTTACTCTCTAGAAGCTCAATATAAAGGGTCACCATAGGTTAGTGATTTTCTGGACTCCATTGATCCATAAATATGACTCCCCATATTCATATACAGACTTCATAGACATAATTGTACATCCCATTATGACAGTGCTGCTGGGAAGCCCTCCTCAAAGAATCAGTTCAGACATAAGGAGGATTTTGTAGCTCACAAAACAATCCAAAGTGGGGGATTGGTACTTGTACCAAAACCACATTGAGATTAGAATTTATGGATGTGAGCTGTCCCCATATAAACTACCCAAATGCTTCCCAATGATGTTATTTGCTCTGGAGTACTACAGGTAGATAATCAATTCAGATGAGGTACATTTCGTCAGAGCCGAAAAGAAGGCCTAGCTCAGGATAAAAGACAAATTAGGTCCCTTCATTTGTAATAGTCGAGAAGCTAGAAAGGAGGCAGACCAAATCCTTTAAAGGTTAAATCTAAAATAGAGCTTCATATGGAGGTACGATCCATTGGATTTCATCTGCAAAAGAAGACAGAAAGACAAGATGGCTCCCTACGTTCATCACCATATCCTTGAAATAGAAAAGTATGCCAACCAACTGGAATAGGTGGAAAACACTTTAGAAGACAGGGATAACACTGAAGTTGTTGTGGAAAGCAATTTAATTGATCTAGATAAATAGCTTGATGAGGATTCTTTCCTGCAGGTTCTAGGAGAATCACAGGTCCAAAGACAATCACAGCACCAGGGCGAATCACAGGAACAAGAAGAATCAAAAGAACTAGACCTATCAGACGAGCCCAATCAAATAGGTAGACCAGAACCCACCATGAGTGCCCCCCCAATCTTACAAACTCCTCTAAATGAGGAGAAAATCCTGAAAAGAAACAGGAAAGGGGCCACTACTTCAGGAAGAGCAACATCATAGGCCTATGTAGAGACTAGCCAGGCTAAAAGAAAAAGAGTAAATCTTGTCTCTTAACAGGAATATACAAAGGAAACAGCTGAGATAACAAGCATAGAAAGAGAAGGAAGCAAGCACGCCACTCCATCTGGAGGCATCCTAGAACCTTCCACATCACATACCAAGATATTGGAAAGACAACAGAGTGTGGAGGTATCCTCTTTCAGAATGCCAACAGACAAAGTCCAGGATATCAAAGAAAGGTACAAAGAGATAAAGGCCAGAAATGAGAGACTAAAAGCCCAGACCTATGCACAATACTCGTAAATGAACCCCACCAATCAAATAAGGCTCATATCAGCCTATGCTGTTAAAGAGGGGAAGATGTAGATGACATTCGTGAAACCCAATACTCAGCAACCAAGAACAACAGCAGACTTCAAAAAGATAGACTTCGAAGTATTGACAAAGGAATATCATCCTATTGAGCAGATTGAGCTACACAAGCAGACATGGGAGATGATTTACTCCACCTTGATAGGGAAAGTCATTGTTGTCCACCAATTGCAAAACTCCCCGAATAATATATCAGCATAGTTCCAGCTAGAGAAGGCATCTTCATAGGTCAAAGGTACCAGAATTAAGTCCTTAGAGGACTTAGTCATTAAGTTGGGACATGATCCCAAATATGTAAAGGCCATAGAAAAATTAATAAAGAAAAAGAATGATGATATAGCTGCTCTGAAGAAGTAGCTCAAGATTCCCCAGTTGCATCACCCACAAACAGTAGAAGTCTTGAAGGCACAAAAAGGACATGAAGAACTCATGGACTTGGTCCTAAAGCTAAATGACCAACTAAGAGAGATAGAAAAAGAGTTAGACAACTTGATTTAGTCCAAAAAAAGTGACCTGGCCACCACTTCTAGGACTGCCATTCCCACTATTTCTACTACAATTCCTTCTACATGGGGAGCATCATTGGCACCTAAAACTCCACCTGCCACAACACTGCCAATCACAACGGAATCTATAGCAGCATGCACATCAATAGAGAAAACAACAAAGATAGTAAAATCCATGGAGGAGATGTCAATCCAAGCAACAGAGCTCAAAAGGATAAAAGAGAAAGTGGCAATCTTAGAAACTAACTGTAAGCTTACCCAAATTCAACAAAGATAAGAAACACAAAAATCCCTAAGGATGGGTGAGAAAATCAAAGTCCTAGAAAATGATTTAACACTGCAGAAGCCACTAGGACAAACCAAAGAGATGCTTTGGGCCGATATCATTGAATCTGTCAATGACATTTGGCCATTAATTCAATTTATATTTGAGCAAATTGAAATGGTGAAGGTAGCCACTGAGGCTATCCAAAAATTAAGGGAAGAATTAGGAGACCAACATGAGGATGAAAATTGACTCATCCACCTCCTAAACAATAAGAACAGACATGAGCTCCATGAGCTTGTTGTATAATATAGGACTGAAGCCATCCTAGATGTTAAAAAGGTTCTTTCCAAAAGAAACCTTATGCTCAACTTGGAAGAAAAATGCCACAACATGCATGTGGGCATTGACAGGTTCATGGTCAAATTTCAAAGTTTGAGGGACAAAGGCCTTACTAGTCCTATGGTCATCCATGATAAACTCATAAACTAACTGGACTACACTAATAGACTCAGGAAGTTTGCCAAGGAACAAGCCAACTCTTCAGGAATCAAAGCCTTGCCAGCAGGGAAAGTACTATATGGCAATTTTGAAAACTTGTTCCTTTTAGAGCATGAGGTGAAACATTTGTTTGTCACCAAGCCCAATCTTGCAAAATACAAAGAAGCAAATGAAATTTATAGAATAATGTTGAAAGTAAAGTTACCTGAGGGTGAATGGTGGGAAAAAATGATAGATTTACTATAAAAAGTTTTACATCAGAAAGTTACCGTAGTAAGTTTGAAGGAATCCAAAAGAAATAGGTAAAAGATAGATCAACAGGGTAAAAGAGTAACATAGTCAAAGAGTATCAGTGAAAGATCAAAGTGAAAAAGGTTCCAGCGTACAACTATTAGCCAACTTAAAGGGCTACAACTCAACTGCAACAACTAGAACTACCACAATAAAAGGGACAGCATGATGTAGTTTTCCATTTGTCTCTATTTTCATGCTTGAAGATATTTGATTCCCTAGATTAAATATCAAATTGTTATGAGATATTTTGTAATTAGTTTTTGTATAAATACTTCACATTTCGAAGTATTAGGTGTGGATTCAATGACATTTCTATAGAATTTTTCTCTCAAATTAGAGTTTCTGCTGTATTAATGACTGGATTGGCTTGCTGCATCAAGGAATAAAGATCACATACTTTACAGGATTCTTGTGTAAAGTGAAAAAAAATAAATATTGTCCCATGTTTATTGTTTTCTTTTCTCATGTCTTTCATAATCATGTTTGTTTTTCTAAAAATCTGAATGTATAACTAGGAATGATATTTTAGAATTTGCTTAAATGCACTCTATCTTGACTGTTCACATTTTGAATGTTTTCTACTAAACTATCTTAGCTAGGGAATTCTTAATTGCTCCTTAGCTTCTATAGTTTCCCCTTTCGTCTATAGTAAATGATTCTTAGTTTCCCTTTGCTCATGATCACCCACTTTTCTTCATTCTAATCCTGGTCCAATGATTCTTAAGTGCCCTTTCACCCTGGTTAGAATCAGTTCACCCATTAGACCTAAAGATTTTCCTTTTGATTTGCTAGCCTACCCTGTGAACATTCCCTTGAATGATCTTATCCAGTTATGCTATCCTTTTATTAACTCCATAGCACAATGGCTTGAAGACCTAGCTCTATCCATCTATGCCTAGAATTCCACCACTCAATCTAAAATCAAAACCCCATGAACACTAAGAACTAACCTAGAATCTCATCAATACAAAGTTAAATTATAAAGAGAGAGCCCTCTCTAGACTTAGGTTGGCTAAAACATGAGTCTGAGGATTGGTTTGTGGTTACCTCAGATTATTCCTTCTTTTGATAACTTCTAGGGAAAACTTCTGAGTGATAACATAGTGGCGACCATACTGGGGACTCAAATCCTCAGTCTTAATAAACCTTTGATAAAATATCAAATCTTTATTTCAATCCTCTTGAAGGGTTAATTAGAATGTATTACAAAATTTTACAAAGAGAAAGTAACTAGCGAAGTTCGGAACTCTAGCTTCAAGGAGAACTCACTATACTAGGGCCAATCTAGATCCAAACCCTGCCCCAGTAGTTGATAATCCCAACTTGATTTCGAGAATATCCAAAATACAAGAAAGTTTAGTAGATCCAACAGCTTCAATCAAAGTAGATTCATGGCCTGATGGGTGGTTGTTTTTAGACTTCCCCTTTGATGAGTCATTTGACCTTTCCCTATTTAGAACCAGGTCTAAAAGTGCACTTGATGACATAGCTCTAGATCCAAAGTTTATTGCAAATGTTGAAGTCCAAAAGGAAAACCAATCAATTGATGACAATATTCTAAGTTCCCCTAAGTCATCCCTTACTATTGCTAAGATCCTTGAGCTTTCTAAACCAGCGTCAACTACCCTTAGTTCACCATTATTCCCTTCCACCTCTGAAGTTCATTCATCACCTCCATTTATACCTTCACTTCCCTACCAACCTACGATTATACATCAATCACCTATTAATACCAGTTCTCCATCAAGTACTGTATCATCCCCTGGTACCCCAACCCCACTTCTTAGCCCTGCCCAACTTAGAGCCATGGAAAATAGATATGCTCCTCTTGTATTACCTGCTCCACTTGGTGCCATGCCACAAGGTTACCTGAACAAAATTTTCCAATTTGATCGCATGGGACCTTATACAACACAACATCATGTAAACATAATGAAAGATTACTTTGAATAACATGAAATTGATATTGGAGATGTTCAAATGAGACGTTTTGCTTAGACTCTAGTTAGTGATGTAAGAAAATGGTTTAGAGCTTTACCTGCTAATAGCATAGATAGTTTAGATATATTTTATCAACAATTTTTAACTAGATGGGAAAAGAAAAAGAACCCTTAGCAGATTCATTCAGAATAGAAAACATCAGAAGAGGACCAAATGAAACAGTCCAGGATTACTGTACTAGATTTAACAATACATCTACTGCAATACTAATGAATCTTAGATCCCTACCTGACTTAGCTCTGATAAAGTTTCTTGTTGGGTTTGATAGTGATATGTCATTGCAACTAAGAGAGATAAATCCCCCAACTTTAGAAGACATTCAGAGTGTAGCAGTTAGTGTAGAAGCTAACTTGCTAGCAAAAAGAGCTAGGGTTAGGAATGAAAGGAGAGGACCTGTGAAAGATGAAGCCTCACCCTCTGACCTTAAAATAGATGTTTTAACCAAGGGTATGGAAAAATTAATGGATATGATATAAAATTTTGAGAGGAAGTATCAATGGGATAATCAACAGGCACCTCCAGTGAGAAATCCAAACTTTAGAAAGAATCAAAATCAAAATACTGGAAAAAATGGACCTGATCAGAATATTAGGCCTCCTTTTCAAGAAAACTATGCTGAAACATCTCATTAAGAAGACCCTAAACAAGACGCACAAATTAACTTAATGGGATTAGATGAACAGGAAACTGTCTTCTTGATCTAAGAGGAGTAGGAATTGCATATGATTCAGCAATTGCAGACCCAATTTGAAGAATAATTTGATTATAAACAAGGGTATGATTCTGCTATTTTTGGAGTACACAAACAATAAAACTTGAGGAGTGAAAAGAATACTGATACACCTGACCAAACCAAGAAAATAGTGCCCAATCAGCCTAAGAAAATCAAAGCAACTCCAGTTACTAAGACTCTCCAAATCCTCCCTAGACCAAATCAGAACCCTTATGGTTCCACCATTGTAGGTATAACCCATGACCAACCCCCTAATGATCAACAATCCACTTCAATACCCTCCAAGGAGACAGTGGAGAAATATTCAAACTCCATATTAGAAAATCCACAGAAAGAGACTTCAAATGCAGAAAAAGAAGAGAAACCTACTCCAAATCCTGCTATAATAATTCCAAACAATCAAACAGAAAAAGGCGCTTTTCCTTTTAATTTGGGATTAGAGGTAGCTAAACTGAAGATTTTGGTTCCCTTAACAGAGTTGATTAAAAATGAAACATATAAGTTTCAAATAAGAAAAACCTTAAACTTCGTTGAGAATGAAGACTCTGTCAACTTGTTTGATGATCAGCCTGAGCTTATATTTGGTCCTGATGTTAATGGCAAACCACTAGAAGTAGGAATACCACCCTTTTATATTAGCCTTAGCGTTCATGATAAAAACTTAGACAATGCAATGTTAGATTCATGGGCTTCACACAATTTAATGCCTAAATCTGTTATGGAAAAATTAAACTTGGGCATCGCTAAAGCTTACAAGGACTTGTTTTCATTTGATTCAAGTCATGTCAAGTGTCTAGGATTAATCAAAGACCTGTATGTTTCTTTAGTACAATATCCTGCTAAGACTATTCTCATGGATATAAGAGTGGCTGATATCCCACCTAAATATGGCATGCTATTGTCTAGATCATGGGGGGCTAAACTCCAAGTTTCTTTGCAACTTGACATGTCATATGCCACAATCTTAGTCTTTGGACAACCTAAAAAGTTGTACAGAGAGACCCCAATGAAATATGTGGTGAGTAGTCAAGATAGACCTCAAAACTTTTGTATCTACTCCATGCATTCTGACATTGATTGTATCATTTTGTATAATGTTTAACAAACACAACAAACCACTTCAAACAACATTATTTTAGAACCAAAAGAAATTGTAGTTACAACTAAAAAAGAAACTATCCAAACTCAAGAGATTTCCAATAAACAAAATGATCAAAACACCTCAAAAAAGGGAAATTTTCTTCCCCCTGATAGTGAAAATTATGACTATGAGATATTATGGCACCTTGAATTTGATGGGTCATTGAATAAGTTAGAAGCAGGAGCAGGAGTGTTGATATATAATTTGGAGAATGATCACTCAGAGGGCCATACTTACAGATTGAATTTGAAATGCACTAACAACATGGCTGAGTATGAAGCACTTCTTTTAGGTCTTAACTTAGTTAGAAATTTAGGAGTTATATGAGTTTCTATTATGGGAGACCCTGAATTAGTGATAAATCAGATTAAATCTATATATATGACCAAAGACCCTAGATTAAGTTATTACAGAGGAACTATTATAGAAATACTAAGCACTTTCCTAGAAACCAAAGTTGCTCTAATTCCTAGGAAGCATAATATGCAGGCTCATAGCTTAGCAATGTTTGCCAGCACTTGTAAGTTACCATTCCAACCTAACCATCAGTACACTACTGATGTTAGGCATAGACCTGCTATCCTAGATAACTTAAAAAACTGGCAAGTATTCACTAATTACCAACAAATAAATAATTTTTTAACCTTAGAGGAAGAATTTGTAAATATTAATATAGACACTGACATAATAGTAGATCATGATTTTGAAGATGAAATGGAAATTAATAAAATAGAAGATGAAAAGATAAATAGATTTCATCCCACTAAATTTACAAAATTAGATGTACAAAACCTAAAGCAAGTTGAAATTGATGATATAATTATCAAAGACTCTGAAATCATTAATCTCAAAGACAACCTTTTGCCCAAAGGATTGACCCCTTTGGAAGACTTGTTTGATTGAAATGATGTCCCTGGAAAACAAAAAATGGAACCCTTAAAATCTGATATACATGAGTGCAATATAGGCACTAAGGAAAATCCAAAAATGATCAAACTTTCAAAGACCTTACCTCCTACTGAAAAAGTGAAATATATTGGACTATTAAAGGAATTCCAAGATATCTTTGCTTGGAGTTATGAGGACCTCAAGTCCTATTACACCAGCGTCATACAACATACCATCCTCGTAAAAGAAACCAGAAACCTTTCAAGCAGAATCTTAGAAGGATCAATCCCATCGTATTGCCTTCTATTGAAAAGGAAATCCGAAGGATATATGATGCCAAGATAATAGCACCAATTATATTTTCTTATTGGGTTTCAAATTTGGTACCCACAAGGAAAAAGACTGGTGAGATTAGACTTTGCATTGATCTTAGGAATCTTGATAATGTTTCACTTAAAGACAATTACCCTCTCCCTAAAATGGATCATATATTACAAAGGGTAGTAGGGTCAACTAGAATCTCATTATTTTATCGGTTTTGTAGTTATAATAAGATTTTAGTTCACCCAGATGACCAAGCTAAAACTGCATTTACTACTCCTTAGGGCACATTCATATATGTGAAGATGCCTTTTGGATTAAAGAACGCAGGGGCTACTTTCCAAAGAGCCATGGACATAGCTTTTTCTAAGGAAATTCATGACTTCCTAGTAATATACTTAGATGATATCATTGTATTCTCAAAATCTAATAAAAACCACTTAGATCATCTAAGGAAGGCTTTCATCGAATGCAGAAAGTATGGAATCTCTTTGAATCCCAAGAAATCTTCATTTGGACTAGAAGAGTGAAAGTTACTAGGCCATATAATTTCTAAAGATGGTATCCAAATAGATCCTGCAAGAATTGAATCCATCTTACAGATACGACATCCTAGGAGCATCAGGGAATTACAAGCCCTTTTAGGAAAAATCAACTTTCTTAGGAGATTTATTTCTAACTTAGCAGAGTTAATTAGAGCATTGAATAACATATCGAAAAAATATTTGACCATAAAATGGACCATTGAAGCTAAGAGATCCTTTTAAGATATTAAGCTAGCCTTAATAAGAACACCAATTTTGGTCAGTCCAAAGTTTGATAGGGATTTCATTATATTTTCCTTTGCCTCAGAACACACAAATGTTGCAGTTCTACTACAGAAAAATGATGATGGTTATGAGAAACCTATTTCTTTTTTTAGAAAAGCCCTGAGAGATGCCCCTTTAAAATACAATATAATGGAAAAGCAAGACTTTGCTTTGGTCGAAGCTATCAAAGATTTTAGAGTTTATATTTTATATTCTCATGTAATAGCCTATGTCCCCAACTCAGTAATCAAGGATATCCTAACTCGAGATGGTCAAGATGGAAAAACAGGGAAGCGGATTGCTACTATATTAGAATATGACCTAGAAATCAAACCAACAAAGCTAATTAAAGGCCATGGTTTAGCCAAGCTCATGGTTGAATCGAACTGTCAGGCCTTAGATATAAATTTTATTACAGAAATGGATAGTGGAGAGGATATGTTGAATCCACCAATCAGCGAGGCCTTTATTGAATCATAGCGGTATGCTGACATCATATATGTTTTAGAAAATCTACAAGCTCCTCCTAAATTTTCTATGACCAAAAGAAGATTTTAAAAAATGAAATCTTTAAAATTTTGCATAATTGACAATGCTTTGTTTTGGATGAATCATGAAGGTATCCTTCTTAGCTATTTATTGAAAGAAGAATTTGAAAAGGTGTTACAAGAGTTTCATGCAGGTGACTGTGGAGGACACCTTTGCTGGAAAACCACTACTGACAAGATTCTTATAGCCGGTTTCTATTAGCCTATTTTGTTTTCTAATGTAAAGAAATTTGTAACCACCTATCATAAATGTCAGATTTTTGAAGGAAAGAAAAATCTTTTACCCTTGCCCTTAAAACCGATCTTTGTTGGAGCACCTTTTCAACAATGGGGTCTTGACATCATTGGTGAAATCCACCCACCTTGCTCTGCCCAACACAAATGGATCCTCACCACTACAAATTATTTTACCAAATGAATAGAAGCCATTCCATCAAAGTAAGCCATTGAAACTATTATAATAACCTTCCTTGTGGCCAACATCCTACCTAGATTTGGGTGCCCAACCAAGATCATCATTGATAATGCAACAACTTTTAAATCCAGAAGAATGATTGATTTCTGTAATAAGTACCATATAAATTTGGGCCATTCCACAGCTTATTACCCCCAAGGAAATGGACTAGAAGAGTTTTGAGACAAAATTCTGGTAAATATCATCAAAAAATTGTTAGAAGATAACAGGAAAACATGGAACAAGAAACTAGTAAATGTTTTAGGGGCAGACAGGCTCACCACAAAGAAATCCAATGGTACTAGTCCTTATCAACTAGTTTATGGAATGGAAGTTGTTTTCCCGTCTTCCTTGGGAACACCAGTGATGAAGCTACTCCAAGAGTTGCAAGTTGAACCAAATTAAATCCAAAGAAGAATTAACCAAACAATTCATTTATAGCAAACTAGGGAAGAATTGTACATCAGATCTCAAGTTGGTTAGGAAAGGATCAAGAAGACTTTTGATAAAAGGAGTAAGGAATATGATTTTACCTACGGGACAAAGTTGTAAAATGGTATTCAAGAAGAGAGGATAAAAGTAAACATGGAAATTTTGATTTCCTATGGAAAGGCCCATATATCATTTATGCTTTCAGAGGTAATAATGCTTTCTTCCTCAGAGAAATGGATGGCACAGAAGTAGAAGGAGGACCAGTAAATGGTCGAATGCTCAAACACTATATTAAGCCTAGTTACCAATTTCACTAATCATTTGTACATACTTTACTTTCAAAAGTCTAAAGTGGATGGGATGGTGATCTTTTGAAGTTGAAGCCCGAAGAGAAGGCCCTAAGCTTCAAAAGTTTTACCTTCACAAATAGCAATAATGTAGAAATATGAAAAGGGAAAGTTGTAGGATAACATCACAGCAATTCAGAAGGCCATTGATCTACAAAATTCTTGACATTTTACTAGGAAATGCCATCCCCAAGTGGAACCACTGTTAGCTTCCTATACCAATAGGGGTCGTAATTTTTGAATGTATGAGATTAAACCTGTAATATGTACATACCTTTGCTTTTTGCAAATGTTTTCCATATTAAAAGAAACTTAAAAAATGTAAAGAGGGTATTTCCTAAAAGAATAATAAAAAAACAAAAAGAATAAAGAGGTAAAAAAGGATGAAAAATATGAATCCCATGAAAAGAAAAAGACCATGAAAGTGTGGAAGTCAAAATGCCACTACTTTTTACTTTTTGTGCATAATAAATGATTGTGCGCAGTTTCTAACCTTTTCCACAATCCATGATACTCAAAATGTTTAAACTTGGCTATTTCATGTTTCAATTTCATGTCTATAGATAGAGAATAAATATTTGACCAAACTATTTAATCTTTGCAGATAATTAGATAGGTAGAGTAAATAAAATGATCTCAACTGTTTAATCTGAGCCCTTGGATGTAATATGGTTAGATTTAGCTAGTTTACTATTGTAAAGGAAAACAAAAATGTTTGACAAGGGTTTGCTACCTCAAATGCACCCTAATAAAGAGAAGTAAAAATGGTAGGATGAGTAGGTGAGTAAATAGAATAAATGTTGCGAAAGTATGATGATTGATTAGACAAGAGCATGTTTATTATCTTTTCAATCATGAGAGTTCTATAGGAGAATGTGCAATTAAGCATGCATAAGGTTTACAAAGTCAATTAATTAACCTCCCCTATTCATTTCACCTTTCACTTAACTAATTTCCCACAATAAAGATCAAAGTACTTAAAAACCCTAAGTAAAAGAGGCCCAGAGCATTTCTTTGACTTTTGGAGGGACCGGACCCTCATCTCAATGACTTATAGGAAATAAGTACTAAAACCCCCTCACAAAAATTCATTACCCCCTTCAGTTCATTCATTTTCCCTAATAATAATATTTTGCTAAGGTTAAATTAATTTTACCTAGGAAAGGTGTTCATTCTCCCACATAAATCATTTTCATATCACAAAACCCACAAAAACACTATATCCTAAGTTTTTATGTTATTATCAGAAAAGCAATAAAACATGAAATATCATATACTTAGGGTATTGTGCCCCTTCTCGCTCATTTGACTAGTTACTAATTTATTTATTAAATCCCAAATAAAAACTGTTTTTCCCCATATATATGTAACTCCTGCAGTATTAATTAACCCTACCCTAGTTTAAATATATAAACTATAATATTACCCAAAGCCCCTAAAATCCACTAACCAATTGACCTGTGATTAAGTTAGTCTAAAAACCCAATTAAATACTGCTGCTAATCACCCTGATACCTTAACCCCACCTTAAACCCTCATTAGATCAAAAACTACTGCACATAATTACCCGTCGAGCCCCCCGACTACCCTCCATGCAACTCCACTGTCCGATCACTGCACGATCACTCCCCTCCACATCTGATGGTCCTCATGCATTTCTAAATGGCTCAACGTTTGAATGTTACCCACATAAAAGGGGTTCATTTCCATTGGGCCCCCGAGGCTACGTGTTGCTCAATTAATGGAATCAGGTAGCCTCCCACAAATACCACTAAGCACTCAAAATCTGTTTGAAGGAAAGCACTTACCACCCACTCACTATGTGCTAAAAAATCCATTGTTCACCCCGCTACATGAAAAATGATCAATGTTCACCTGTCCTGCCAATTTTGACTTTCTCACATAAATTGAAAAAACCCCAAATCATTCATTCTTATCGTTTTTTCAACTGTAAACCTCCATGCACGCACCTGCGAATCTCGAAGCTTTCAACTCACGTACAATTGCAACCTGAAGATGCCAAAAAGCTCCCAGATTTCCTTCCAGCCTACTTGAATCCTTTTTTACCATTCACAGTTGCCAGTCACCCGGTTCAAACCCAGTTTTTTCAATTCCAGGTATTTAAGCCATAATTCACTTAAAAAACCTGTCAATTTCAGAACCAGTCATTGAGTTTTCTTAATTAAAATAAAAAAGAAACTCTGGTAACTCAAACCCACCTAGAATTAAAACACCATTGCCCTAAAAAATTGAAAATCACCTCCCACATTCTCATATCCACAAGAACTGAGAATGGTCTCCCCAATTTCCATGGATGTGAGACCTATTTCCACTACTCACCTAGATCTAGACCACCTCCCCCTAACTAATAAAGACTTCCAAATCAAGGACACCTCTATCCATGAATCCCCTCTCAAATCATACTACCGATAGAGAGACCAATACCTTAACCATGTTGATAAAATTGGTCTTTGCGAGTCCAATTTTCCCAAGTACCGATTCCTTGAAGTTCATATTTTCCCAGAAATTGTCCACTATTGCCATGCAAACTATATCCCCAGCCAAAGAGCAATGATGTCCCCTAACCAAATTGTACTTTTCACCATCACTGTTAAATCAATTAATGAAATGTTGCAACTTCAACTAGGGCAAAACCTAACCCCTATTTCAATTGGAGACCTATTAGGCTGATTCCCCAAGCTTGACACTGCAAAAACTTGCTGAGATGTTCCAAACCTTCATTGTAGAACAAAAGCATATTCCAAAAGATCCTCCTCCATATGTGTACACCATATCTTCCAAATTTTTCCAGGACATTGTAGTAATGGTATCCAATATCCTAGGTTATACCACCAATGAGTATATATATGAAATCACCATGGCTTTCATGTCCATCCTTACTCCAAGAAAACCTCCTGCTATTATTTATGATTATGCCAAGTTTATAGCTGATAGGATGTAGGACCAGTTCCTTAGGATGAGTAATTAGAGAGTCATAAAGTATTCCTCTGTTTTGTATCACCTTTTTATAGACTACCAAGTAGATAAGTTCCCCTTTACCTTCCAGAAGCTCGATACAAAGGGTGACCCTAGGTCAGTCATTTTCTGGACTCCATTGATCCATAAATATGACTCCCCATATTCAAATATAGACTTCATAGACTTATTTTTACATTGCGTTGTGAGAATGCTGCTAGGAAGCCCTCCTCAAAGAATCAGTTCAGACATAAGGAGGATTCTGCAGCTCTCAAAACAATGCAAAGTGGGGGATTGGTACTTGTACGAAAACCACACTGAGATTAGAATTTATGGCTGTGAGTTGGCCCCATATAAACCACCCAAATACCTTCCAATGAGGTTATTTTATCTAGAGTACTACAGGTAGATAATCAATTTAGATGAGGTACATTTTGTCAGAGCCAAAAAGAATGCCCAGCTTAGGATAAGATACCAATTAGGTCCTTTCATTTTTAATAGCCGAGAAGCTAGAAAGGAGGTAGACCAAATCCTTCAAAGGTTAAATCCAAAATAGAGCTTCATATGGAGGTATGATCCCTTGGATTTCATCTGCAACAGAAGTAGAAAAACAAGATGGCTCCCTACATTCATCATCATATCCCTGAAATAGAAAAGTATGCCAACCAACTGGAATGGGTGGAAAACACTTTAGAAGATAGGGATAGCACTGAAGTTGATGTGGAAAACACTTTAATTGATATAAATAAACAGCTTAATGAGGATTCTTTCCTACAGGTGCCAGGAGAATCACAGGTCCAAGGAGAATCATAGGACCAGGGACAATCTCAGGCACAAGAAGAATCAGAGGAACCAAACCTTTCAGAGGATCCAAATCAAACAGGTAGACCAGAACCCACCATGAGTACCCCTCTAGTCTTACAAACTCCTCTAAATGAGGAGAAAACCCTCAAAAGAAATAGGGAAGGGGCCACTACTTCAGGATGAGCAACATCACAGGCCTACGCAAAGACTAACCAGGCTAAAAGACAAAGAGTAAATCCTATCTGTGAACAAGAATATAGAGAGAAAATAGTTAAGGTCAGAAGCACAGAAAGAGAAGGGAGCAGGCATGCCACTCCATCTAGAGGCATCCTAGAACCTTCCACATCAAACACCCGGATATTGGAAAGAAAATAGAGTGTGGAGTTATCCTCTTTCAGAATTCCGACAGACAAAGACCAGCATATCAAGGAAAGGTACAAAGAGGTAAAGGCCGTAAATGAGAGAGTGAAAGCCCAGACCTGTGAACAATACCTAAAAATGACCCCTACCAATCAAACAAGGCTCATGTCAGCCTATGATGTTAAAGAGCGGAAGATGTAGTTGACATTCGTGAAACCCACCACTCAGCAACCAAGAACAACAACAGACTTCAAAAAGATAGACTTTGAAGTATTCGCAAAGGACATTCATCCTATTGACCAAATTGAGTTGCACAAGCAGACAGGGGAGATGATTTACTCCACCTTGAAAGGGAAAGCCATCGCTTCCCACCAATTGCAAAACTCCCTGAATAATATATCAGCACAATTCCAGCTGGAGAAGACCTCTTCACAGGGAAAAGATACCAGAATTAAGTCCTCAGAGGACTTAGTCATTGAGTTGGGACACAATCTGAAAGATGTAAAGGCCACAAAAAAATTAATAAAGAAAAAGAATGATGATATAGCTAATCAAAAGAAGCAACTCAAGATTCCCCAGTTGCATCACCCCCAAATAGTAGAAGTCCTGGAGGCACAAAAAGGGCATGAATGGCTCATGGACTTGGTCTTAAAGCTAAATGACCAACTAAAATAGATAGAAAAAGAGTTAGACACCTTGTTTCAGTCCAAACAAAGTGACTTGGCCACCACTTCTAGGACTACCATTCCCACTGTTTCTACTACAATTCCTTCTACATTGGCAACATCATTGGAACCTATAGCTCCACCTGCCATAACACTGCCAATCACAACTGAATATACAACAACATGCAAACCAATAGAGAAAAAAACAGAGCTAGTAAAAGCCATAGAGGAGATTTCAATCTAGGCAATAGAGTTCAAAAGGCTAAAAGAGAAAGTGGCAAGCTTAGAATCTAACTATAAGCTTGCCCAAAGTCAGCAAAGAGAAGAAACATAGGAAGCCCTAAGGATGGGTGAGAAAATCAAAGTCCTAGAAAAATATTTAACACTCTAGAAGCCACTAGGACAGACCAAGGAGATTCTCTAGGCCAATATCATTGACTCTGCCAATGATATTTGGTAATCAATTCAAGTTATATTTGAGAAAACTAAATTGGTGAAGGTAGCCACTAAGGCTATCTAGAAAGTAAGGGAAGAATTAGAAGACCAGTCTGAGGATGAAAATCGACTCATCCACCTCCTCAATAGTAAGAATAGACAAGATATCCATGAGATTGGTGTAGAGGATAGGATTGAAGCCATCCTAGAGGTTAAAAAGGTTCTTTCCAAAAGAAACCTTATGCTCAACTTGGAAGAAAAATCCCACAACATGCAGGTGGGCATTGACAGGTTCATGGTCAAATTTTAAATTTTGAGGGAGAAAGGCCTTCCCAACCCTATGGTCATCCATGATAAATTCATGAACCAATTGGACTACACTGATAGACTCAAGAAGTTGGCGAAGGAACAAGCCAACTTTTTAGGTATCAAAGCCTTGCCAATAGGGAAAGTACTATATGAAACTTTTTAAAACTTGTTCTTTTTAGAGCATGAGGAGAAACATTTGTTTGCACCAACTCCAATTTTGCAAAATACATAGAAGCAGACGAAATTCATAGAATAATGTTGAATGTAAAGTTACCGGAGGATGAATGGTCCGAAAAAATGACAGATTTACTACAAAAAGTTTTACATCAGAAAGTTACCACAGTAAGTCTGAAGGCAGCCAAATGAAATAGGTAAAAGACAGATCAGCAGGGTCAACGAGTAATAGAGTCAAAGAGTGTCAGTGAAAGATCAAAGTGAAAAAGATTCCAGTGTACAACTGAGCCAACTTAAAGGGCTACAACTCAACTACAAGAGCTAGCAATGTCACAATAAAAGGGACAACATGATGTAGTTTTCCATTTGTCTCTATCTTCATGCTTGAAGATATTTTATTCCCTAGATCAAATCTCAAACTGTTATGAGATATTTTGTAATTATTTTTTGTATAAATACTTCACATTTCGAAGTATTTGGTGTGGATTCAATGACATTTCTATAGACTTTTTAACTCAAATCAGAGTTTCTATTGTATTGATGACTGTATTGGCTTGCTGGATCAAGGAATAAAGGTCAGATATTTTACAGGATTCTTGTGTAAAGCAAAAACAAATAAGTATTCTTCCATGTTTACTTTTTTCTTTTCTAATGTCTTTCATAGTCATGTTTGTTTGTCTAAAAATCTAAATGTATAACTAGGAATGATATTTCAGAAATTGCTTAAATGCACTTAGCCTTAAATATTTATGTTCTGAATGTTTTCTACTAAACTATCTGAGCTAGGCAATTATTAATTGCTCCTTAGCTTCCATAGTTTCCCCTTTGGTCTATAGTAAAGGATTCTTAGTTTCCCTTTGCTCATGATCACCCTCTTTTCTTCATTCTGATCTTGGTCCAAGGATTCTTAAGTGCCCTTCCACCCTAGTTAAAATCAGTTGACCCATTAGACCTGAAGATTTTCCTTTTTCTTTGCTAGCCTACCCTATGAACATTCCATTTAATGATCTGATCCAGGTATACTATTGTTTTATTGACTCCATAGCCCAATGGCTTGAAGAGATATCTCTATCCATCTACTCCTATAATTCCACCACTCAATCGAAAATCAAAACCCCATGAACACTAAGAACTAGCCTAAATTCTCATAAATACAAAGCTAAATTATAAAGAGAGAGCCCTCTTTGGACTTAGGTTGGCTAGAACCTGAGTTTGAAGATTGGTTTGTGGTTACCTCAGATTATTCCTTCTTTTGATAACTTCTAGGGAAAACTTCTGAGTGATAACATGGAATGTCAATTCAGTTTCAATTTAATCGAGAAGGGATGAAAAACATATTGGATGATGATGATAAGGTCACATTGCAAGCCATGGGTGATCTTGGTTGGTGGCTGGCGCGTAGAATACCCAGCAAGCAGGTGTCACGGAAAAAATTAACTCAAACTTTCATCCATAAAATATGAAAGTTGGAGTTGTCTCCTGCAATCATGCATTCTTATAAATAAGAAGGAAGGATATGTTTCTTGAACTCATGTGCCCTCCACAAAATGAGTGATGAGATATGTGGCCCTGCCACCTTTTCTGAAAGAAAGTTTTTAAATTTCATGGGAAAATCAACACAAAGTCTAACCAACCAAATATCACTATGATTCAAATGGTGTAATGTTTAAGTGCGGCATTTTAGAAGAGTTTACTGTGGATTTATGGTTAGAATCTAGCGTGGATTCAACATTCTCAAAAGGTCGTGGATCAGGGTATTTCGATTGTGAAAACATCACTTATCAAACTTATGATTTCAATGAAGCCATGTCAAATTCTAGACAAATTAGAGCAGAAATAAACTAAAAAACTTTCAAAAAAACCACACTTAAAAAATTACCTAAATCGAAACATAGCCTCATGATGCGAAATCATTTGCATCATAAAAAATATAGTGGACGAAATTGGAATATCACCATTAAATTTTTCACAATTCAGGGGTTTAGTACGAATTTAATTTTTTCTCAAAAGCTATACCATAGTCCACACAATTCACCACATGTTAGGATTCAAAAATCACCTTGTTTTGAAAAATTATTGTTGTAATCATAACATGTGGTCTAATTTGGTATCTAGGTTGTAGGGGGGCCATGGGGATTCATTGAGGTAGTAATAGCATAACAGGTGCATTCATATTAGGCAATATGTATTAAGAAAAAAATGAACATTCATATTAGGGGATATGTATTGAGAAAATATGTTGAGCATAGAATAAGGGTCAAAAGGATTTTATATTGGTAGGTATAAAAAATGGAGCTCAAAGTTACCGAAAAAATATAAAAGGGTATAAAAAATGTTAATGGAAAATGGATATCTACAATATTTAGTGAGAGTAAGGATCTTTTAAATTGGGAAGGTGTATGGGATTTGTATTGGTAGGGGGTTAAATAATGTGATTTTTAGAGGTATTTTCCAATATGTAGTCAAATTAAGGGTATTGTTCAGTATGCTACAAAGACATGTAATATGTTAGAGGTTAATTGAGTAAAGCCCTCATGAGAGGGTTGAGGCTTAGGGTCGGAACCACCGACAACTGAGTTTATAAATGAAATTTTTATATTCAAAATTTTTTGATGTAATATTTTATAATTTAAAAAATTATAATTGAATTTTAGATGGTAAAAGTTCAGTTTTTCATGAACCTAAGAAGCACTATCTAGTTCAATATGATACAGATGTTGTAATATAATGTAATGCAATGTCTTGTAAACATTTTAATTCAGTCAAAATAAAATAAAAAATAAAAATGAATTATTATTTTTTTAATTTTTTATAATTTATTACCTATAATTTTTGAGCTTCAAGTTTATGAGAAACCATAGTATTCATGTGGATTATTGTCTATTTAAAGGGGAAAATTAACGCAGCCTGGATCCATCTTAACTCTGGATCTACCCAGTAGCAAGAGTGATGAAATATCTTGAGATGCAAAACTCTGTGGAGTGAAAAGAGATATGATCCCTCTATATGGATTTAGGTTGGTTGTAAATTTAATAAGATTGTGGTAGCTTTGAAGGTATAATTGGAATTTTATTGGAGAATAATTTTTTATTTTTTCAATTAAATTTATGAAATTAAAAATGATTGATATTCACAAACTGTAATACTGGTGTTTTTTTCTCTCCTTTTATATTTTTTTAAAATTAATTTAGTTTTAATTTAGTTACATAATTATAATGTTGTTGTTGAACCACTAAAGAAACCACATTGTTGGTAAACAAATAAACCTTTTACCGAAAAAGATTGAGTCCATAATTAAGCAAAAGTAATTAGAGTTTAGAGTCTAAACACCTAAAATGTGACATGATAAAGTTTGCATGTGCTAGATAACTGGTAAAAATTGAAAAAGAACAAAAGCCAATAGTTGCTCATAAATCTTAAAAGCTCGAAAGAGATAGAGGAATCCATCTCAATGGGTGCAACGTCATCTTTGTTGTTGATTGTTGGACTAGAATTTGATGCCAAGACCTCAATGTGCTCCAAATTTTTCTGGAGAGCCTTTATCTGTAGTTGCATTTCATCTAGCATCAACAATATCTCATTGTTAGCATCATTTCACCCTAGGAGAACCTTAGCAAGGAGGATCTGCATTTTCCAATATAGGTTATGACATGTAGATATTGATTTTTATGCCCCTTGGTGTGCCTAATGTTTAGATTCTTGGCCCACCTCCTCTTTGTCTTACTTGAGCTCTTGTTGTATCGCTAAAGTTTGATTATGAAATAAATAGGGTAAGGATTTGGTTCTATAGTGTGTGAACAAACCACCTTTAGAATGAAAGCCTCCCCTATGTCAATGTCTCTACACTTTGACCTAGTCATAACTGTAATAGGGAGGAGGTGACGTGACAAAGGAGAGGTGAGAAGGAAATTAGTCATCTATTAAAACTTGCTAAGAACTAGCATTGGAGAAAAACTAGCATTAGAATAAATCTAATAAACATGAGATGAGAAGGAAGCATTTATCCTCCCCTACTAAAAAAAAGCGAGGAAATACCATGGTGGAAAAAGAGCCTTATAGCTAGAGGATAACAAATGGAGGAAGGAAGTACGCATCATGCTTTAAAGAAAGCAAGAGGAAAGCACCACGTATCAATACGTAGGAGCCAAAAGGAGACAATGGCCCCACCTTGCACTTCTTTTATTGAAAGGATTTCACAATTTATAATATATTTATATTTTTTTGTTAATGTTTTAAAATATTCTTAAGATTTTTTTTTAACTAATAACTTTATGAGTTATGTATCAGTTATTCATATATTTATATTGAATTGATTAATTTTGTCTTACTTCTCTATACATAGGACAATATCTCATGATGCACCATGTCTTTTATTTGTGTTTTCTATCCAATCAAAATTTTCTTCTCAATTTTTAATTTTCCATCTCCTTATATCCATTGAAGACAAATTTTCCTACTATTTAATTAAATGTGTTAAGGGTTGGATTGAATTGAGTGAAGTTTAAATGTTTTGTTTGCTTGTTTTGTTTATTTATTGAAATTTATTAAGATTTTTTGGTAAATTGTTTAAATTATGAAATTTATAACATACAATTGTTTAAAAAAATTTGGAAGTGTGAATTTATTTGTACATACAAAAATACATTTTAGATAAAAAAATATAATTACAATTTCATGTACAATTTTATTACCAAATTAAAAAGAAGCAATAAAATTTATATTTTTAAACAAAATAACCACATAATTTTAAAACTAAAGCTCACTTTTATAAAATCACTATTATACAGCTTCAAAATAATGTCTCACAACCAATTTTGAGAAATTTTAAAATAAACTTTACCTACATAAACATATATAATTCCACCAATTTCTAATTTAAAACACTGAAATTATTTAGACACATGCACATAATATATAATTCCACTTCCACCTAATTTATAACACTAAAATGATACAAACGCTTCAGGGAGAAAAAACGGTTTAAAAACATATTCCCTTGAAACATTATAAAAATCAAAATGGGCATTTAAGATGTAATTATAATACGAAAATTGTTATATATTATATATATATATTAGATTTATGTGAATAGTGAGATCCAATAATCGAATATATTTATGGTATTTTTAATGTTACATATAGAAATATGAAGTCATGTTTTGATTATCATGATTTTAAACTGTTGACGGTGTTGGACCCACCAACATTTCAGCGGTTCTCCCCAGTAAGAGTTTCCAACTAGACCTTAGACTATTTGGTGTAGGAGTCTCAACAGTGAGTTGTACGGTATCGCTTTGACCATGGTTTTGAATAGAGGCAAGTAAGATGTCCATGTTGGTAGCAAGGGGGTGACATATGCAGCAAGTGAATGAATGTGCATGAGTGGTTCTAACACACGGAGGGTGAGGTGAGTGCGCCCCTTAGAAACCTGTCAAAGCAATGAGTTAAGAACATGGAAGGAAAGTAAGCTAGCAATCCAAAGAGATAGTTAAACTAGCAACACAGTTCAGTAAGATTCACATACATATACAGAAAGTAGCTACAGATGCATGCGTAAGAAAACATATATAGATATATATATATATATATATATATATATATATATATATATATATATATATATATATTAGAGTAAACAAAACAACTAAAATACAATACGACATATGAATGAAACGTGTTGTCTGTATTATATTAAGAAGTGGAAGTTCCAGTCATACAATACAACCATGACCAAACACTAGTTCCAACAGCGAAATGTTACAGTCACTGTCCCCTACTCCTCCAAAGAGATATACTAGCTTTGCACAGTGAAGAAGCCAAAGCTCATGACAATACTCTCCAAGATTTCTCTAAGATACTCCTATGGGAAGCTTGGTTGACCAAAAGCCTTTACAATGAGTTATGATGTACTATAAATGGAAAAGGGTGGGCTCACCCTTGGCATTCCCCTTTGTGACTGTTCATCTACCCTCATGACTCTTCAACTACTTTATGACTGTTACATTCAACTATTGACACTTGAACTTCCATTCGACAAGACGTTACATACAATCTGCAACTATACCCATGTGAGAAAAAATGGCTTGAGTAAGTCATGCAAGACATCATTAACACTCGAACTGTTGTGGTGAGACAAACTCTTTGAAATCCTCATGATGGTCGACAATGGTTGAATTATGCCAAGCTTGGTCATCTGTGGTGGTGTCTGTGCACTCAAAAGTGAAATCTTGCTGAAAGTAAACTCTTGCTTCCGTTGCATCCAGGTACACTGATATGGATCCTCTGTCAAACTCGTCTCATAATATGTGCATCATTGTCTTCAGTGTAGCTAGGCAAGCAACATACTAATGCATAGTGCCTGTGCTTATCTCCATGTGTGCGCTGGTGACCATGCACATCAACTTTTCACAATACATGTTCAGCTCCAGTCAGACTTGCTTCTTGTCTTCTCCTCGGTGAGTGTGCCGAAAGGGTGGCATATCATCTGTGCACATAATGACATCCATGCTCCTAAATACCCTAGAATGTGATTGACAACACTGCTCACCCTATCTGCTCCATCCCAGCTGCTGGATGGGACCATAACCTATATGGGTGCAGTTTCATTAGCCTATGTATGTTGCGCCTCTAATATGCCTGTTCTCGCTGCAACTCCTTCCCTTGTCTGTGCAGCTCCTATTCTTTCTTGAGTTTCTGCTTAAGCACCTACAACTACTTCTCCATTTCTCTCTCTTTTCCTTCATGTGATCCTCTTGTCGTGTCGTCACCTCATAGCCTCAATTTCCAAATTTTCTTTCATCACAAGTGGATCTACTCGAGCTTACAACTTTGTTCCACCTCTGTGTTGTCAACAACCTTCCTCTTACACTTGTCACATGCAGGTGTGTTACCTTATGCTATTATTGATGGTGCTCCTCATTGTGATGTTGCTGCCATTTCATCTTGATATCATTGTCCATGAACAACTTGATGTCTTCATAGATAGGCAAGTTCATAGACACTTGATCGACAACATCCCTAATTGTGCTCTGAACAGTGCCTTCGACTCTGCTCTCATGGAAGCCATTGTAGCCATGCTACTGAGAGGAAGATGAACACCTATAATACCTGGAGACATATCAACACTCATGACAAGCAATCTTTCAGTCGAAAACCAAAACAAACTAGAGGGCTAGCATGTAACATACTTGTGTGATTGTCTGTGAAGATTGTACAATTTTCACGGGGAGGCTGGAGGCTCATTGCCAAAAATACGCAAGGCACACTTTGGACTCTCAGGAGTCTAACTAACTACTAGAACTGTACAATTCACATTATAGCCTAGCCTACCGAAGAATGAAACTATGCAATTCGTAATTCCAGTCAGCAGTGACATGCAACCAGCAAACTGCATTGCGCATTTTCTGGGGCAAACAAGAGACTGCCTCCAAGAATTGAGAAATGAAATCCTGGAGGTCAGTTCTTGGCTAGACTTGTGCAATTTTTGGGGGGAAGGTAGAGCCTTCGCTTCTGGAAATGTGTAGTGCTAGCCGAGAAGGACAAGGTCCGAGCTAAGCGAGCCTAGACCTACTGATAGGCGACTGAAAACATGAGAAGTCTGAATGCATGGTGATATTGAGTGTAAACAAGAGTGGATGATCATCCTTGCAAACAGAAAGTGCAGAATTTAGAAAATAGGAAATCATGCATGTGTGTGAAGCAAGTTGCCGCAATGGTGACAGTCGGCACAAAAACAATTTCATGCATGCAACAACAGTGAGATGTTATCGAAAATTGAAATGATGCTTCTAAAAGCTAACATACATCAAAAAAACTGCAAGAGCTCACTAGGATAAAGCAGGCAACACTCGCACAAGCTAAATCACAAAAAGTGACAGAAACGCAATGCACAACATGCAAAGTGGGCTTACCCTAAAACATTTGAACTAAATGTGCTGACGAATCCTAGATGTGATGTAGGATGATGAAGTTGCAATATTAATATGGTAAACGAGCTCTATAGTGTCTGATTCATAAGTTTTTATAACATCGAGGTTATGACGTGCATGCCATAAATCTAGGAAAAGTGACACTTGGCGAGAGGCTTTTGAAATGATCCTTGCATGTGACCTCTAGCTGCTAAAAATGGATCCCTAAATCTTCAGATTCCTTTGTATGTTGCCTTGGGAAAAGCAGTCCATGCATGCAAATCAATTTTTCTCAGTCTCGAAGGGAACCGGTCAACCTGGAGGAACATGCATTAGTCTACGAACCAGGGAGAGTGATTTGCTCTGTTTCTAGGCTAAGAAGAGATGGTTTTCTAGAGGGAATATGTAATTTTTGGGAGGAATAGGTGACTGTCTCCCAGGATTGCACAATTTATGGCCCGAGTAGCTGTCCTGGGTCATACTGTGCAATTTTCTCAAGTAATCTTGTCTACTACATTGCGTAATTTCTGAGCCCAGATGGCTGCCTCGCTGATTTCATAATTTCTCCTATCTTCTGGGCTAGCTTTCCCAAAGGGGTGGCACAATTTATGGGAGCAATAGGTGACTATTGCCTAGAATTGCACAATTTCTGGGCTGAGTAGCTGTCGTGGGATGAATTGCACAAGTTTTGAGAGGAACACCATCAGGAAGAATTGCATAATTCTGGAGCCCAAGTAGTTGTCCAATTGGGTTTGTGCAATTTCTGGAGGGAAAGCTAGTTTCCCTTTATAATTACATAATTCCCAGAGGGAGCTTCTTAACCAGAAACTGACACTAAATCTAGAAAGAAACCTGTTAAGGAGGTGGAACAAACTTGCATGCACAGGCTGACAAGACTCTATGAAATAGCTAAATTTCATGTGTTTGACAGTGCAAGACATGCTACTGAGGATGGTCGGTTGGGGGGCTCCAAAAATAAGACAAAGAAAAATTTTGGGGGGTTCTTGTAGCCATTACAAAACTTGGCAACACAGTAATAGAACTCCAGCTCTTTGAATGGACCTTATTCACAAGAATAAATTATAACACCACCAGAAGTATTATTTATTTCTCTGTTCATCTTGGTTTGCCACACTTGTTGGGTTGTAAGATGTATCATCTGCTAAGCTTTTGGTCGGTCGACGCACATTCCAAGGCAAGCTAACACAAGTGTTTAGATTGGGGATGAGGGATGTTAAGGTCCAATAATAATAGGATTCATAATTTTGAATTGGATATGATTAGTCTTGTAATATTGTACGTACTTTTTGTTTCTGCAAAATGTTTTCCCATATTAAAGATAAATAAATGAAAATAGGGTAATTCCTAAAAGAAAAATAAAAGGACTAAAAGAAAAGGATAAAAAAATAGAATAAAATATGAACCCCACCAAAAAGAGATAAAAATATATTTTGAAAGTGATGCAAATTCAAATGCCATTACCTTTTACTTTGCCTTGAAAAAAAAAATTGTGTGCATCTTGTCAAAGATACCATAATCCATGCTACTCAAATAGTTTAATCTTGATTCGTTCATGCTTAAAATTTCATGTTGATAGATACAGAATAAAGATCTAGCCAAACTGTTTAGTCTTGGCAGATTAGTAGTTAGGTAGAGAATAAATAGTGAGCTCAACAATTTAATCTGAGCCATTAGAAGTTATAAGATTAGAATTAGACAGTTTTCTTATTAGATAAAAATAGATAAAGGGTTATCAAGCTCAATTGCACCCAAATTAATGAAGAGAAAATGCTAGGGTAAATAAAGGGTAGGTAAAAGAGGTTTCAAATGCATAAGGTTTCTAGTTCAAATGTACATTCATCATGCTTGACCCTATGTTTCATGTGAAGTAGGAATTATCAAAGAGAAAGGACATTCACAAAAGTTGTATGTTGCTTTTGGGTATTTACCCTAAAAAGTTCTATATAATTTTAGGCTTGAATACTAAAGCTCATTCAGTAATTTCCTCTCATTTCACTAAACCCCTTACATGTCTAATTTATTAATTTCCCTCCATTACCACTTCACTACTTTTCATTAACTAATTTCTCGTTCATGATTCCAAAGGACCCTTCCCTTTCATTTCCTCTTATTCTAATACATTTCCCCTTTAGAAATAATTCTCCCCTTATCAATTTCTCATTTTCCCTTGTAAACCCACTAAAACCCCCTTATCCTATGTTTAAAAAAGCTAAATGTATTGGGCCCCATTGAAAAAACCTCCCCGATACCCTTTTAACTCAACCCATACATTATTTTAGCCTATAGTCCCACTTTATATATTTCAAAGACCCCACTATATAATTCCCCAACCCTCACAAAAGCTTTGTATATATTTAACCCACCACACCATTTATCCTAGGGCCCCGCCAATCAATCCCCGACTTATCCCTCACATCTCTGCCACATGATATCCCTCTAATCACCAACCTCCAGATCCGATGGCCCATTCCCATATCGTGTGCTCCCATCTTCTAACTGTTACGATCACAAAAGCACACGAGATTCATTGGTTTTCCTGATCACCTTTTTGCTACGTGGTCGCCCCACATTATATCGTGTGCTCTCAAAAAATACCACCCTACACTCAAAAGCGGTGCAATAAGCCATAATACCACGTCCCTGCATAGGATGAAACCACCTGTTGTTCACACGTTAATTACATGCCCAAAATTAACCACTTTTGGTAAAAAATCAAAAAGCCACGCTTTCTACCATTTTACTATTATTTTGTTACAAAACACCTTTGCCGACCAATTCTGAAGCCCGGAAACCCTGTGCAACTGTTTTAACCAACTTTATGACCAGAAGACCCTACAGACTCCAATTTGAAGCAACACGAAGACAATTGAAGCCTCAAAAATCCTCTAGTGCTCCCAAAGAACCCTAACTGCACACCAAATATTTGTTTTCTAAGTATTCTTGAAAGTACCAAAAAGGCCCTGTACTTAAGCTTTGCACAATTTTTATAAATGGTTAATTACTTGAACTAATTAAAAAACCCTGCCAAACTAAAGAAACCCCCTGTGCATCCAAAAGCTCATTCCTGCAGACTGTATTCACGTTTTGCACTATTCTAGGAACCTCGATCTTACTCCTTAAGCCATATAGTAATTATTTCAATAAAATAAACCAAATTATGGCTTCCTAAAGCATTCTGAATGAAAAACCCCTACAAACCCCTCACTTGGATATTGACCACCTCCCATTGGCCGATAGAGATTTCCAAAACAAAGACACAGTTTCCCCTAGCCATCTATTGAAACTCCACTGCTCTAGTAAAGACAAATTCCTCAACCATAGTGATGATATTCAATTATGGGAATCAAATTTTCCCAAATACTTGTTCCCATAGGTATATCAGTTCCCTAAAATCATCCACCTATGCCAACTCTACTATATCCCAAGCGAAAGAGCCATAGTCTCTCTGAAACAACAAAATTTATTTACAATCACTGTAGAGTCAATAAACAAAATGTTGTAGGTCCAACCAAAGCCAAATGAAACCCCATTTTCCATTGAAAACCTACTTGAGTTGTACTTGAAGCTGGACCTTCCCGAGAGGTCTCAAATTTTTTAGACTTTCATCCTAGAAGAGGCTTATATTCCTACAGACAATCCTCCATACTCTCCCACCATTTTCTCTAAGAGGGCGAGACAAATTGTAACCATGCTCTCTTGTATTCTAGGATATACAACTGATGAGCATGTAGATGAGCCTATACTTGCTTTCCTCTCTATTTTTTTTCCCAGGCAAGCCTAGAGCTATAGTTTTCAATTTTGCCCAGCTATTAGCAGACATAATCCATGATTAATTGATCAGATTTCCAAATGAAAGAGTTTTCAAGTGCTCTTTAGTATTGTTCCACATGCTCTTATATTTCCAATCAAATAGGTTTCCAATGAACATCTAAAAGCTGGACCCTAAGGGCCATCCCAGATCTGTCATCTTTTGGACACCCTTAATCCAAAAATATTCCATTGTTTTCAGCTACAACGAGTTTGTTGATTCCTTTGTTCACCCAATTGTTAATATACTAAGCTGTAGCAATCAACCCAGGATTAGTAATGAGAATGAGAGCTCTACAGTTGACTGAAAACAATAGAATAGGAGACTCGTATTTATACTAGGACCACACTGAAGGGTGTATGGATGCTAGCTCACTCCCTATAAGCTACCCAAATATATCCCCATGAGGATATTTGCAATACAATATATCAAACATATCATAAACTCAAATGATGTGAATTTCTTATCAGCTAGGAAGAAAACACAGTTGAAAATAAAAAAACCAGTTAGGTCCTTTTATCTGCAATAATAGGGAGGCTTGGGAAGAAGTAGAAAAATGTTTACAGGAAATGAAGTTCAATAATAATTTCAAATGGCAGTATGACCCTTTAGGTGTCATAAACAAACTAAGACTCAAATTCAAATTGAGCCCTTTTATGCATGAGTCCAGGCCAGACATTGAAAAATATGCCAACCAGTTAGAGTGGCTAGAAAACACCTTGATAGCTATGGAGAAACAAATGGATACTAGCTCCATTCTGCATACTCCAACATTGCAAGATAGAAATGTAAAAAGGACCAGGGAAGAAGGTTCTTGCTCAAACATAGATACAACACATGACAGATTTGAAATCATGTACACGAAGAAGCCCAAGATAAATCCTGTAAATGAGCAAAAAGAGACAGTTGAGGTAGTTGAGACATTTCAAATCATTGATACAGATACAGTGGTCAAAGAGAACACAACTCCAATAGTTTCAGAGGAAACTCATTAACCTTCCACCTCTAATACTGAAAGTATTCAAAAACAACTTAGTATTGAGGTCTCATCATCAAGCAAACGAGTGGATAAGGAAAAAGAAATAAAGGAGAAGTATAAAGAGATCAAGTTGAGAAATGAAGCTTTGAAAGCTGGAACCTATGCCCAATATTTCAAATAGACTCCTAGTAATTGGACTAGGTTACTTTCATTTTTTGACACTAAAACAAGGAAAGTTCAAATGACCTTTTTGCAGCCTCCAGTACAGCAGCCTAAGTCATCAGAAGATTATAGAAAGATAGAATTTGAAGTTTTGGCTAGGGATGTTCATTCCATAGATCATATTGAATTTCATAACCAAGCAGGAGAAATGATATACTCAACAATGACCAACAAATATATGAGTGTACAAAAACTTCAAAATTCTCTAGATAATATCACAACACAATTTAAGCTAGAGGAAGCATCCTCGCAAGCAAAGGATAACATAATAAAATCATTCAAATAATTGGTTATTGAGATTGGATATAATCCAAATGACATCAAGGCAATAGAAAAGCTCATAAAGAAGAAAAATGAAGACATTTCTGCATTGAAGAAGCTACTAAAATTCCCTCCTTCTGAACATCCACAGACCAAGGATGTTCTAGAGAGCCAAACCCAAAAAGATGAGATGATGGACCTCATTCTTCAATTAAAGGCTCAATTAAAAGAAATGGAGAATGAAATGGATAAGTTAGTGTAGGAAAAACATGCGAGCATGGGAGCAACTACTGTCACTACTCTTTCTACAGTTACAATGGCAGTTTCTTCTTCTTTGGCAGCTTCATTGGCTGTAGAAGCTCTAGTAGCTTTAGCACTTCTAACTGAATCAAGAACAAGTTCAACAAAAGCAACAACTCATCCTAGTGATGAAGCGAGTAAACTGGTTAAATCCATGGAATATATGTCCATTCAAACAAATGAGATAAATAGGCTTAAAGAAAAAATAAAAAGTCTAGAGGATGAAAAGAAACTAGCTCAAATCATGCATAAGAATGAAGCTCAGAAGTCAAGTAGATTGAATGAAAGGATACAAAAGTTAGAGAAGGAATTAACATTGATAGAGCCACTAGCCCAAGCAAAACAACTTTTATAGCCCAATAACATTGACTCAGTCAATTATATTTGGCCTATGGATAGGTGATATTTTAGCAGAATGACTTAGTCAAAGAGGCTTGTGAGGCAATTCAAAGGGTTGGAGCCGAACTTAGAAATATGCCAAAATAAGCCTCAATAATAATCCAGTTCCTTAAATCAAAGAAAAAGTATGAACTACAGGAGCTTGGAATAGCTAACAGAACCGGGACAATACAAGAGGTAAAGAAGGTAATCACCAAGAGGAACCTGATGGCACAACTTGAGGATAAATGCCAAACAATGGATCTAGAAATAGCTAGGTTTATGTTAAAATTTGATGTAGGTAGAAAGGTCTGCCTAATCCATTGGTGATTAATGACAGGCTGATGCCACATGAAGACTATGACAAGAAAATTTGAGAAGTGGCAAAGGAACAAGCCAACCATTCCTCTGTGAAAGGGATGCCTATAGGGAAAGTCCTTTACCATACTTTTGAGAACCTCTTTTACCTCCAGCATGAGGTAAAACATATTTTTGTAAACAAGCCCACTTTTACAAAATACACAAAAATTGATGAAGTCTATAGAAGAATGGTAAGTATGAAATTATCAAATGTAGAGACTTGGGAAAAGTTGATTGGTTTACTGTAGAACTGTAAGGTAAAAAATGAATACAAAGCAGTGAAGATAAAACAACAGACAACTAAGTCAAAGAGTATCATATGAAAAACAGAGTTTAAAGATTAAAGAATATCAGTCAAAGGTAGAGTAAAAGGACAACTAGCGTAGAGCAATAGCCAAAGAGAGAAAACAACAAAAGATCAAAACAACAAACAATAAAAGAGGGACAACTTCCATCAATAAAATATCTCTCTCTATCTTCTTGCATGAAGATATTTCTTTTTCCCAGAATAATTCCTAAAACAGTTTAGGATATTTTGTAATAGTTTTTTGTATAAATACTTCATAATTTGAAGTATAGAAGGTGGATTGTTGAATATTTCTATAGTGATATTGATCTGAAAACTTGAGGGTTTATTGTAAACATTTTCAAGTCGATAGACTAGACTGAGTAATAAAGGCATTGTATTACAGGATTCATGTGTTGGGCGACTTCAGTGAAGTATATTTTATCTGTTAAATTCTTATTTTCTTAAGTATTTCACATAAATACATGTTTTTCAATTTGAATGAAATAACTGGAATGTTACTTCATAATTTGTTTAGGTACACTCTATCTTGAACAATTATTCATTTTGATGTTTTCTTCTAATATCCACAGTAGGTAATTCATAATTGCTCGCTAGTTTCAATTGACCTCTTTCATTTCCCTCATTATCCGATTTGAGGAATCATTAACTTCTTCTTGACCCCCATTGAAAAACCACTTCACCATCCAACCTAAATTATCTGAATTTACTTAGCTACCTTGCCCTGTAAACACTATCTTTAGAACTTGATTTAGCTTGCTTTCTTGACATTTGGACTCCATGGCCCAATGGTAAAAAGACACTTACCTATCCATGTAAATTAGTGATTCCACCACCAAATCAAATCAAAAACCAACTAAGATTAAATAACTATCCTAAAATCAATTATTCCAACAAAGTTAAATCATTAAGAGAGAGCCCTCTCTGAGCATTAGGAAGGCTAGATCATGATCTCAAAAGTAGATTTGTGGTTACCTCTATCATTTCTTTGAACATAAAATGACAAGCCTAGGGAAATTTTAGAGTGATAACATAGTGGCGACCATACTAGAGAATTATTCCTCAGTCCAATAAACCTTAAAGGAAATCCTAAATCTCATCTTTGCACCTTAAGTCCATTTTATAGTTGTCAAAGGTTTCATTAAAAAATTAAAAAATTAAAAATTTTGGCTTCCAAAAGAACATAGTATACCAGGGCACATCCAGATCCAAACCTTGCTGTAATTGTTCATAATCTAGACACAATCTTAAGAAAAAAGAATAAAGTATAACGTCAAGAAAGCATTAGTCATTTAATTAAAGAAAATTCACTTCCTAAAGAGTTATCAAGCTTAGAGGATCTTTGGTCATTGAATTATTGGAAACTAAAGCGAAGGGAGGTCAAAAGTCATGCAGGGTTTCTGAGAGATTCAGAGTCTGACCCTAATGGAGGGTCGTAGAGGAGGGAGCTGCACTCCCTCCTACAAAGATGTTATGGCCAGCAGATACAAGTCACATCTGGGTAATGTTAGAGGTTTTGTGGACGAAGAAAACAGAAATAATGTAAAGGAGATAGATGTGGCTATGTCGAAGGAAAATAGTTGCACAAAGGACAAGGAGGAAGAAGACAAAAACCAGGGAACAAAGGAAAAAAAACAAAAGGAACCTTGCAGACCCAAAATGGAAATTACTCCTAGAGTAGTGTTAAATAATCCTATGCTGTAGGAGCACGGGGAACATATGGAGACTTATGCCATAATATGTAAATTCATGGGATTATGGCCCACTGAAAAGGCTTTACAAACATGGATTAAGTATCACTAGAAACCCAAAGGCAAAATTGATCTTCATCTTGGGTTAAAAGTATTCTTCACTGTGGTGTTTACAAACATCGAAGACAAACATAGAATATTCGAAGGAGGACCCTAATTCTTTGCAGCAGTTGGCCTCTATATGTGGCCTTGAGAGATGAAGTTTGTACCAGAGTAGGAGACTTTCATTTCAGTTCCTGTTTGGGTAAGGCTCTATTCTCTACCTTTGGATTATTGGCAAAATGAATCACTTGTAGCCATAGGCAACAAACTAGGTCATTTGTCAAAGCTTCAAAAGCCACTAAAAGGGGTAAATATACTTCCTATACAAGGATTTGTGTGGAAATGGATCTATCAGGAGCTCTTCCAAACGAAGTTATGCTGGAAGTTTTTTATGAATGGAATGGGTGAAAATGATGGACTATGAACATATTCTGTTTAGATGCCATAAATGCCACGAACATGGACACTTGATTAGAGACTGCCCTCTTAGTAAAGTAGAAAACAAAAGCAAATTGAATACAATGAAGGATACCGAAAGCTTTCAGAAAGTAGTAAGGAGAGGAAAAGGAGGTAAAAAAGGACCAAAGAAACAACATAATGAGGGGAAAAATGTCAGCCAAAATAAGTTCCAAGCACTGGAAGAGATTGAAGAAATTCCAAATGAAGATCAATCTATGGAGGAAGGCCCTAATGAAAAGTAGAAGGAGGAAAACTACAAACGAACACAAAATACTTATAATATGGAAGAAACCATGATGTATGAAACAAAACTAGAGATGGACCAGGAAATGACCGAGAGTGAAACAGATCTGGAGGATCATGAACTTTAGGAAATTCTAGATAAAGAACACATAGATCTAGAAGGTTTCTTGAAGCAAGGAAACACGACGGGGATAGATTCATTACCTCAAGATGAATGCAATAGAATACATCAGTTGTTTTTTATGGAAAACTCAAGAAAGGGGGTCAGATAGAGGAAAAATCATCGACAAGTAGGAGTGCAGAGGTGTTAAAACAATGAAATCAACTCCAGGATTAGCTACTAGAAATGCAGGAAGGAAGAGGGGTAGAAAAAATCAGAAGGAGCTCTTGATGGAGTGTGGAAAGCTAATGATAGATTCAGGTAAGATGAAAAACCTAACCAGTTACTACTTACAAATCTTCAACTATGAAGTTTACATCTTGGAATATAAGAGGTGTAGGTAGTAAAAGAAAGCAATGTATGCTTAGTTTTAGAATGAAACGAGATATGCCAGATATGATCTTCATCCAGGAAATGAAGTGTTCCATCCAGAAAATAAAACTAATCCATAGAAAATGGCTCAATAGATTTGAGTTTCTACAAGTTAAAGCAGAGAACACAATTAGGGACATTCTCACTCTTTGGAACCCCCAAGAAATCAGCGTAATAGATGCAGAGGCATCCAGAAATTACTTATCAGTAGTCATTCAACTAGTGGGGGTTTTGAAAACCTTCCTGGTCACTAATGTTGACCATCCTTAAAGAATAGATGATAAACTCATATTGCTAGAATCCCTCATTGATCTTAGGAACAGACAGGCTAATATTCCTTGGATCATGGGAGGGGATTTTAATATGATCAAATCTCTCTTGGAAAATAAAGGAGGTACCAGAGCGCTAAACAAAGACTCATTAGCATTCCAATCATTCACAGATAATATGAAATTGGTTGACTTAGATTCGAGCAACGACCTTTTCTCTTCGAACAACAAGAGAGGAGGGGAAGCATAAGTGGCCACTAAGTTAGATAGGTTCATGATATCTAAGGAGCTTATGCTTATAGATAATGAAATTACAGCAAGAGTTCTTCCCTTTGGAGGCTTAGATCACTGGAAAATTCAATTGGAAATCAAGGGTTTGGATTCTCCCAAGAATAGGCCCTTCAGATTCGAGAATATTTGTCTCTCCCACTCATATTTAATTAGTAACATCAAAAAATGGTGGTATGAAGACCTGCAATTCCAGGGATCAAAAATGTACATCCTTCATAAAATACTAAAGCACATTAAGTCTAGACTCAAAGAGTGGAATAAGAAGGATTGCAGTAATATTTTTGTGGACAAAAAATCAGTGGAAATAAAAATTCAGGAACTCAACCAGGCACTGATCAAAGATGGCTTTGACAAAGAAAAAATTTCAGCAAGCTGATAAAATTCATCATGAATGGGAGAACCTATGCAAACAAGAGGAAATATTTTTGGAGGCAAAAGTCTAGAGTTCAATAGCTCAAAGAAGGAGAGTGCAATACAAGATTTTTCCACAGATCCACTATGCATAATAGAGAATTCAACAGAATCTCAATAATAAAGGATGTGGATGGGGAGTCTCAGATCACACATAAGGACATTGAAGTGGTGCTGGTTCAACATATCTGAAACATCACCTAGGAAAACAATCCAGACAGGGAATAATCCATAAAGGAAATTACAAGACATATCACTAAGCTGGTGTCCAGAGAGGACAATATTAGCCTAAATAGACCAATAACTGAAGAGGAGGTTAATGAGGCCCTCAAAGACATGAAGAATGGAAAAGCACTAGGCCTAGATGGTTTTAATGTGGATTTATTCAAAGCTTGTTGGCATATAGTCAAACAGGATATTTTGAATGTTATAGAGGATTCTAGGGGTAGTAAAACTATCCTGAAAGCGCTCAAGACCTTCTTCATCTCCCTGATTCCCAAACAGGACTTAGCTCAAATAGTAGACAAGTATAGACCCATAGCTTTATGTAACACGGTATACAAGATAATATCCAAGGTAGTGGCTAACAGACTCAAACCTCTCCTTCCTTCATTAGTGTCTAAGGAACAATCAGGTTATGTGGAGGGCAGACAAATTTTAAACAACATTATTCAAGCCCATGAGGTGGTTCACTCTTTCACTAGAAAAAAGTAGGTAGGGATGATCATGCAATTGGATATTGCCAAAGCTTATGACGTGGTCAATTGGGTTTACATCAAAAAGGTGCTCACTACCTTTCGGTTTGATCATAATTGGGTTAGATGGGTAATAGTTCTCGTGACTACTTCTAGCTTTTCAATTTTCATTAACGTCTCTCCCTCAGAGATCTTCATTCCTTCTAGAGGGCTCAGGTAGAGAGACTCACTCTCTCCCTTTCTCTTTATCATCATGACGGAAGGACTTGGTTGGCCTATTAAGCATGCCAAAGCCATGGGCAAAATCAAGGGTCTTCAATTAACTGAGAATGGTCAGGCACTGACGCACCAAAAATTTGTAGATGATACCATGTTGCAAGGAATCCCCACAGTCAAAGAAGCTTCAGCCTACAATCAAATCCTTAATGTATTTGCAAGGGCCATAGGTATGGAAGTCAATCTATCTAAATCAATTTTTTTTTCTTAAAAACTAACATTGCTATTCAGAGAAATATCTCAATAATCCTTCGCTTCCAAAGGGATTCCCTCCCCTTAAAGTATTTGGGAGTTCTTCTCACGGCCAAACCAATGCTCAAAAGTATCTGGAAACTAGTGCTGAATAAGTTGCAGGATAAAGTTAAAAAATGGACCATCAGAGCCTGGAACCTGGTCGAAAAGTTGGTATTCAAAAAGGTTGTTCTACAATCTATCCTGGTTTTCATGTTATCAACCCTCCCAGCTCCCAAAGGTGTCTTAGAGCAATTCAGGAATATTGAAAGAGATTTCCTGTGG
>APFE031631835.1:0-13343 GCA_000404065.3 Pinus taeda
GTGATCAGGGGCTAGAAATTATTGAATGGTAGGGAGATGTTATTGATATGAGTTTTGAGTTGATTGCAAGTATTGTAATGATGTCAAAGTGTATTTCTTATTGTGAGGAAAGGTTGGGATTGAATTAGAGGAGTGATGCTGAATCAGGCAAATTGGGTTGTAACTCTTCCTTTCACTAATAAAGTATTCAAAGCTTTTTCCATATGCTTGTATTGTCTTTTGGTGCTTTCATATGCTTATCATGTACTTGATTCCATGATGTGTTTAATCAATAGATCATTATCATATGCTTTGATGGGTTCTTGTTTCTATCTGTGTGTAGGTACTCCTCAAGCGGCTTAAGTACGAGAAGGAGCAATAGGATCGGTCAAGGGAGGTAAGGAACAAGTGGAAGCTACAAGTAGGTTCTCTGTTCTCTTATTTTATCTATTGTTTATAGAAAAAGTAGAGAATGCTTTGTACTGTTGTTTCTAGATTAAGCTACTAGTGTAAAGGGATTAGGCGTTTATCCAAGAACACTAAAACTTCCCAAAACACATGATGAAGACTTCTAGACTATGTATCACAATCATATGTTTACTCAAAGTTTTGGGCGAACCCTTCACTCATCTTCAGGGGCTTGAAGCTTACTGATGAGATGAAGAGGGCTAGACCCCTATAAATAGAGGATGGTGTTAAAAATTTAACTGTTGGAGGATAAACAAATAAACTAGATAAGGAGGAATCCATGATTAAATTTGATTATAATAAAAGAGAATTAAAATATAGATTTGGAAACAGAAATAAATTATTAAAGAATTAAATAAATTTGACTTGAATGATAAAAGAGCAATTTTTAATTTATTTGAAAAGGTCAAATGTAGGGAATGTAAATATATGCAAAAGATAGAAATATAAACTTATTTTAAATTAATTATCAGATAACACATTATTATAAAATTAATCACATTTGACTTTAATAGTAAGAAAGAGTCATTTTTAAGGGAAAAAAGACATAATTTTTAATATATTTGAAAAGGTCAATTCAAGGGTGAATTAAAAAATATACAAAGGTAGAAATACAAAATTTTCTTTAAATTATTTAAGAGCATGGTCAAAATTAATTATAATGACTAAATCTAGGAAAACAAATTATTAACTAAAAAGAATTTTCAATTATTAAAAAAGGGTAAAACTCGGTCAAATGAAATTAATGAGTTGAAAATTATATTATTAGGAGTAATGGATTAAAGAATATAATGATCATTAAATTTTTTAAAATATTAAAATATTAATTAAAAATAAGATAATGATCAATAAAAATATAAGATCGGTTAAACCAGGTTAAAGAAGAGTTGAAAATAAAGGAATTAAAAGAATTTATTTAAGTTAGGAACCAGTAAATGTAAATAGAAATTTTAATTTAGCATTTTTAATTAAATAAGATTAATTAAAAAAAAAGCTAAATAAATTGAATTACATTTTAATCAAAAAGTTAAAAAGAAAGGAATTAACTAATTTAATTTAAAAATAATAATGTTAAGAATTAGAATCTAAATTAAATTATAATTATAATTAAAAATTTAAATTCAACTAATATGAAAAACTTATGAATTTTTACAAACCTAGGCTCTGAGCTCTGCGCGCATGCTCAGCTCTGTTCCTTACGCTTCAAACTGATCTCCTACCTTCTCTGTGCCGCCGACGCTCTACCCTTCGCATACCTGGTAAGTTCTCCGCCATGGAAGCTCCCATGGGAGGGGCGGGATCTTCCCCCCCTCCTCCAAATGACCTATCATCTGACATTTTCAGACCTGCTGCCTCTCGGTTCCCTCCAGGTGCCTTTTCAGGCACGGATCAGGGCTCAGTACCCACTGACACTGCAGCTGAACATTTAGCAGCACGTGAAAAGGATGCAAACGACCAAGGGGTGAATCCAGAGCTACCGGCGTCACAACCGAAGGCGACTTCGGCTACTTGCATTCCAAAAACAGCAGAACGAATCAAAGTTGAGCTCCCCAGCCATCGAATCAACGGTGAAATACAATACATGAAGGACCACGCTCTCATCGGAAAATTTCTTGGCTTCTGGCCAACCGAAAAAGCCCTACAGGGTTGGATAGTTTCAAAATGGAAGCCCAAAGGACAAGTCACTTTGCTACTTGGCCCCAAAGGCTTCTTCACTGCAATATTCTACTGCTTGGAGGACAAATCTCGCATATTTGAGGGTGGTCCGTATTTTTTCAACTCCTCGGGTCTTTACCTTCGAGATTGGAAACCCAGGTTCAACCCAGATACAGAAGATCTCAGTCAAGCTCCAGTGTGGATACAAATGTACTCCCTACCCTCAGAATACTGGAAAGAGGAAACGTTAAAGGACATAGGCAATAGTATCAGGGTTTTCATCAAAGTGGCAGAGGAAACCAAAAATCGAAGATATACTTCCTACGCAAGGATTTGAGTCCAGATGCATCTAACCAAAGCTCTTACAGATTCGGTAAGTCTTTTCCATGATGATTTTGAATGGATTCAACCATTAAACTATGAGCATATTCCTTTTCGATGCCGCAAATGCCATGAACATGGCCATCTTTTCCGGGATTGCCCTCTGAACATTCAGATCAAGAATCCTGCTAATGAGGCTAGCAAAGATTCTGAAGGTTTTATCAAAGTTCCCAACCGCCGTAGGCATGCTAAGAAAAATCCTGTTGCTCTTTCCATCTCTAAAAAGCCCGAAACTCAGAACAGATTCCAAATCCTTACTTCTCAAGCCTCTTCAAAAAAGCAAAATGATGATCCTCAGGCGTCCCCATCTCACCCATCTCCCTCACAAAATCTCAAATCCACTTCGCCTCCATCATCCTCTGATCCTTCAAGCCTTCTAATCTCCTCTGTCTCGAAGAAACCTGCTATAGAAGACGACATGCAGCCTTCGGCTATGGAGCTTGATGCTGCTCTCGCACTAAGTTTACAAGATAACATGACAGGGGAGTGCCAGAATACCCCTACAACAATGGAGGAAGATCCAAAGAATGTTAGCTTGGAAGGACTGGATATCCTCAAATTGGAAACAGCATGCAAGCAGAAAGAGTACAACTCAATACCTCCATGGGAAATCGACAGACTGGAAGGCATTCTAACCAAAGCTCAACATAATAAATGTCTAGGTATACAAGCTAGAAGTCCCTGGGATGGAAAGAAAATCCTAAAAGAAACAAAGAAAAGAGGGCGCAAAACTGATCTGCAAAGGACCATCATCATAGGAGAAATCTTAATGGAATCTGGGAGATTCCCAAAGTTGGCGAAGTTCTACAAGCCCCAACCCCACTGTTCCTCATGAAGCTCATCTCCTGGAATATTCGAGGGCTCAACAACCCCTCAAAACATAGAATGTTAAAAAACTTGATTCAGCAAGAAAAGCCTTCCTTAGTTTTTTTTTTCTTCAAGAAACAAAAAGTAATAATGCGGCCTTAGAAAGGATCCTCAACAAAGCATGGATAGGTAGTAGCTCAGTTTCAGTGGATGCATCAGGAGCCTCCGGTGGACTAGCAATCGCTTGGAACCCGCAGGTCCTCACGCTTCAAGATTTTCACGCCACTCATTTTTTCATCCAAGCCTCATTCCATCTCATTGGGACGAACATTCATGGTCTTCTCACTAATGTTTACTTCCCGCAAGTCTTACATCAAAAACTAGCGCTGTTGGATACACTCATAGTTCTTAACTCTAATAGACAGTACCCCCTCTGGATCAGCGGCGGTGACTACAACATTATAACGACTCTGGAGGAGAAAAAGGAGGTCGAACGAAGTTAGAAGGTGATAGCATTGGTTTCAAAGAATTTATTCAAAGTAATCAGCTCATGGACATTCAGACTTCAAATGGTACGTACACCTTGACAAACAAACGCAGGGGAATTCAGAATATTGCCTCCAGGTTAGATCGTTTCCTCATCTCGGACAACGCCATACATTTAAGAGGGGATTTTCATGCCTCCATCCTGCCTCAGGGTGGATCTGATCATTGGCCCATTATGCTACAATGGTCACACCTAGGTAAACAATATAATCGACCTTTTCGCTTTGAAGCCTTTTGGTTTACTAATCCCAACTTCAAAGAAATGGTCAGAGCAGCGTGGAAATCCTACACCCCCCTGAAGGAGCCAAGATGTTCCAATTTCAACAGAAACTAAAAAATCTCAAGCAAGTTCTCAAAGTCTGGAATAAAACTCAATTTGGCAATATTCTGCAAACTAGGAAAAAATTGCAGCAGCAAATGTGTTCACTACAACAGACCATTATCCTAGAGGGTAGGACAGAAGCACTAGCGCATAAGGAGCAGATCCTCTGGTCAGATATTGAAGCTCGAAGGCTACAAGAAGAAATCCTTTGGCGCCAAAAATCCAGAATCAGGTGGCTCAAGGAAGGGGAAAAGAACACTAAATTCTTCCATCGATCCACCATACAACGATGAATGCACAACAACATAGCCTTCATTAATAACCGTCAAGGGGAGAGATTAGAAATGCATGAAGATATTGAAAGGGAATTCAAAGAATACTTTCAGGAAATGCTCAAGGAACAACCATGCAGCAGAGCAATGGCCATACGATCTATCACGCAGCACATACCCAAAATCATCACGGAGGATCACAATCAAAAGTTGCTCCAACAAGTCTCTATGCAGGAAGTAGAAGATGCGATGGCTCAGCTCAAGGATGGCAAGGCACCAGGTCCTGATGGCTTTACCTCCAACTTCTTTCATGTGTTCTGGGAGCTAATCAGCACAGAGGTCTGGGAATTAGTGGAAGAATCAAGATCCATGCACTGGATTCTCCCATCCCTCAATTCTACTTTCATTGCATTATTTCCCAAAGGGGGTGAATCAAACACGCCAGACAAGTACAGGCCGATTGCTCTCTGTAATGTCATCTATAAACTCATCTCCAAAGTAGTGACGAACCGACTCAAACCTCTTCTCCCTCTTCTCATCCTACCGGAGCAGACTGGATATGTAGAAGGGCGTCAGATAATGGATGGCATTATTCTTTCAAATGAGGTGATCCACTCCTTAAAACTTCTAAAAAATCCAGGTATGATTCTGAAGCTTGATCTGTCCAAAGCTTTCGATAAACTTAGTTGGGAATATATTCATCAAATGCTATTGGCTTTCGGCTTCAATGCCACTTGGACAAGATGGATAATGAATCTTATTACCTCTCCCTGCTTTTCGGTCCTCCTCAATGGTTCTCCATCTGTGCCTTTCCGCCCCTCTAGGGGTATTCGTCAAGGGGATCCCCTATCCCCCTTCCTTTTTGTCCTCATGGCAGAAGGACTCAGCCGCCTCCTTCACCATGCTATTTCCTCTCATGCTCTAAAGGGTATCTCGCTTCATGGTCTCCATCCTTTATCCCATCAACAATTTGTAGATGATACAATGCTCTTTGGTCATCCCTCTTCCCTAGAGGCAAAAGCCTTTAAAGCCTTGCTCTCTCTTTTCTCAAAAGCCTCGGGAACCTCCATCAATGCTTCCAAATCCCAAATTTTCTTCTTCAACACCCCTGTCACCACTCAAAAAAACATTGCCCGTATTCTGGGATTCTCCATAGCAGCGCTTCCTTCAAAATACTTGGGGGCTCCACTTATGGTCTCAGCCCTTAAGCATGCTTCCTGGAGGACGCTTCTTGACAAATTGGATGCAAGACTTTCCTCATGGACATTCTGATCTATCAACATAGCAGGTAGACTCATTCTGATCAAATCCGTTCTCCAATCTATGCCTCTGTATCTTTTCTCTATTTTGGCAACTCCCAAATGGGTTCTTAAGGCAATCTGAAATCTTCAAAGAAGTTTTCTGTGGGGTTCCACGGGTTCAATAGGAAATGGGCCCTTGTCAATTGGAAAGACGTCTTCCAGCCAAAATTAAATGGTGGACTAGGATTAAGGGATCCTCTCCAAAGCAACAATACAATGGGAGCTAGGATATGGTGGAATTGGATAGCGAAACCACACATTCCCTGGGTGTGGCTTTGGCAGGCCAAATATGCGCTAGGAAGTCACTGGGATGAACTCATCAGAATCAGCCCTAGCATCTCAGGATCCATGATATGGAATGCCACCAAAATTCACAGTGCCTTCATACAAGAGCATAGCTTCTAGGAAATCCACTCTAGCAACTCAGCAAGGTTTTGGGAGGAATCATGGCAGCAGCTACTGAAGCCAGCCTCGCTCTTCCACAAACCAATCTAGCAGACTTCTATGCAGCAAGCCAACCTCACTCATGTTTATCAATTCTGGCAGCAACAACCGCTTCAAGAATTCAAACAATGGAAACCCACCAGCTCCTGGTAGATCAATTAGCACGGAGAAACCTACACAGAAATAGAACAGGAGTTAAGTCATAGAAAAATCAAGCATTCGAATCAGCAGGACAAACTGAGATGCGGACATACAACAAAAGGCATGTTCACCACCAGGGAAGCATATCAGTTACGCTACTCTGGGATTGGATTTGGCAATCCGGGCTCTGGCCCAAGATATCTACCTTTCTATGGCTCTTAAGTAGAAGACGTATCCTTACTTGGGATAATCTACAAAAAAGGGGCTTCATTGGCCCCTCAAGATGCCCCAACTGCAATCTTCACTCAGAAAACATCCTGCATCTCATGGAGACCTGTCCACTCGCTCTTCAGATATGGGAGAAAGTTGATCAATGTAACAGAAGATCAGGAAATCGGCAGGGGGACATAGCAGATACAATAAGAACTTGGCCCAAGCACCCTTTCCATAGCCCTATACTAAATTCGCTGTGGAACCTTATCCCAGGCTTTCTTTACTGGATTTTATGGAAGGAATGGAACAATAGAGTCTTCAATAACACCAGCAGGCCTATAGAAACACTCTGGCTTCTCCTAAGGCAAAATCTCCAAGAAACTCTGGCAATTCGAACATGGCAAGATACAGATTGGTCGGACTCTCATCAGGAGCGCTTCATCCTGAATTCCTGGAATCTCAACTTGTCCTGCTTGTCCCATATCAAATCTTGTCCCCCTACTAGGTCTGCCTCCCCTCTCCAATGGTCCCCTCTTGCCTCATCCTCTTACAAACTGAATTTTGATGGGGCAGCTAAGGGAAATCCTGGGCCGGCTGGCTATGGAGGAGTATTCAGAAACGACAAAGGAGTAGCTTTGCATATATACTATGGATCGATTAGTAAAGACACCACAACGTGGCAGAACTGGAAGGTTTGTGGAAAGGGATGCGCATTGCAGACCAAAAAAAAAATTCCCGCTAGAAGTAGAGGGAGACTCCCTTATCCTTATTAATGCAGCTATAAGGATTCAAGCAAGCACCACGGCAGCTAAGATAGAATCCAGTTGGAGGTTGCTCAACAGACTCGAAACTCTGGAGGAAAGGCTAAGGCGCCCCCACAACATTATTTTCAAGCATGTCAGACGCACTGCCAATAAGGTAGCAAATAGATTGGCCAACCAAGGGGTCAACCAACAGCTCCCTCCTTTCTCAGGCACTCTCAGCGACTCAGATGATGCACAACTCCATTAGGAATGCACTTCTCTGGTGCTTCAGGATTACTTGACCCCGGTTGCGGGTGTATGATACGAGGTGCTGTACGAGGACGACGCACCAACTGGGCAAGTGGCAGCCCAGTTCCGCCACTTGTAAGGGTAACGGGACGACTTGCAGTCCCCGCAAAGATATATTGAATGCGGCATTCAACTCCCTCCTGCAGTTCATCGTTCATAACACGATGGCAGTCCTGTTGCTTGTTACTCCCGCAATTTTGTTACAGATCCTCAGCTGTGTCGTGGTGGATGCTCCAGGCAACTCACTGCGCCATTATAACAGCCCGTCTCCGCTGGCTTGGATAAGCAATTCGGCTCTAGTCACTGGGTCTCGGCCTCTGTCTCATTTGGTCTCTCGGCCTCTGTCTCTTTGGGTCTCAGCGTCTGTCGCAGGCTCACTCATCTTTGCCCTCACCTTTGTTCTGGTCTCTTCCTTCGTTTTAGCTCCTCACCCCTCTCTTCCTCCACCTCTTTGCCTTCCAGGCTCACTGCACCTTCGCTCCCGTGTCACCTTACCTGGGTCTTCAACATGTCGCGTGAACAACTCAGACTTCTTAGTAGGCGGGGAGGTTCAAGAGGACGAGCTGTCCAACAATGCTCCTCCATTACCTCGAACCATTCCTCAGATGCGCTGGAGTCCCCGGCGTCCAGGAGGGGCAGGGGAAAAGGTCAAGGGCGGGTTCAAAATGAGGATTGTGAGCGCAACGCTCATCCCATCACCTGTTTCCAAATACCTTGCAACCTGGCGAATTCCTCTTTTATTGTCTCAGTAACGATAGAGAAGTGTGAGAACATGGCTCAACCCAGAGCCTCTTCAGAGCAAAGGCAGGCCAATCCTGCTATCGTCCAGTGCCAAGGAAGCTAGTCCATGGTGAACTTTGGAGCAGTTGCAAGTCCAAGCGAGCCGGCCAAAAATGCAATCCTTCAGTCGGATTCCAGCGACTCAGAGCAGTATGGGTGCAGGATTGTCGAGGAGCAGTCGTCAACCTCTGTGGACGAATGAACACGCCTTCGCCTCATTTTTGGTCCTGCAGACGAAGTAGGAGTTCACCTCCTTTGCATTCCACAGTGTCCATGCCGGTTTTAGGTCTACGCCAACTTCACTTGTTGGATTTTGTCACAGTCTTGTTAATGCTGTCGATTGGTTTAGTTTTGTTCATGATGGAGTCTGTTTCAGTTCTGTCCATGCTAGGACTCAACAAAGTTCTACCTCTGTTGGTAATGCAACCTGGTCAGTTTACGGTTTTTTTGGACAAGTTAGTACTCAGGAAAGTCTTGCTCTCCGATGTAAGTCCACTGCTAAATCCATAGTCAGTATGGAGAGAAGTACTCTATCAATTGCCATACTCACGGCAAGAATCTTCGAGGCTTGCCTCGCTGTAACTTTTTTTGTATAATAATAAGAGTAGACTAATTCATAAAAAAATTACAACTAATATTAAAATGAAAACGAAAAGACATATTATAGGAGGATAGAAGGGAACAATCAAAGGGTGGAAAAAAAAAAGAGAATGGGAAAAGAGAGAAAGAGGAAGAACATAGGGAAGGGGTAGGGGGTTAAGAGGAGTAAGGACTTGAAATTAGGGATTGGTGTTAAATGAATTGTTGGTTTCCAGGACTCGCTTAAAAGATACCTATCATCCTGATTAAATTTGTTAGGGTTCTTTCAAATTTTGAGGGCTTTCCTAATGACTCGATTGGAATGGAATGGTGTAGAAGTTAAGATTTTAGGTTTAGCAAAACTAATAAGATGTTTGGTATTATGGGAGTTTTATGCAATAGTGGATTTAGCAATGTGGTTGTGGTAGGCATTAGCCATATGTTCTTTGAGATGAGATTTGAAAGATCTACCAATTTTCTCTATGTAAGACATTCCACAGGAACAAGAAATTTCACAAACTCTCGGGCCTAGCATAGGGTTGTTTTTGTCCTTAGCTCATCTAAAGAGCCGATTGAGTGTTTTCTGGGGTTTGAAAAAGGTCTTAATGTTATTTTTAGAAAGAATTTTTGAAATATGATCAGTATCCCCTTGAATATAAGCTAAGGTTAGCTTGGCTAAGGGAGGGTTATTGGAATGGGTTTTAGGTTGGGGGTGGAGAGACGAATGGAAGGATTTGTTAATCTGGGATGAGGAGTAACCATTGGATTTAAGGAATTAGGTAAGATGGGATTTTTCGATGGAAAAGGATTGAGAAGAGGAGATCTGAAGGGCTCCGCAAAAAAAGGTTTTAAGCACAACATACTTTTGAGTTGGATTGTGGTGGGAGTAGTTGGCATGAAGATATCTACCGGTATGATTTTTCTTTCGATATACTTGGTGAGAGATGGAGCCATTTGGGAGGTGAGAGACAAGGACATCAAGAAATGGAAGGGAATGATTCTCTTCAAGTTCCATGGTGAATTGAATGTGGGGGGAATGTGATTAAGAAGGGATAGGGAGGCTTGAAGCTTAGGAAGACCATGGGACCAAATAGAAAAGATGTCATCAACAAACCGCTTCCAAAATTTAGGTTTTAAGTGGAATGTCTCAATGGCTAAGGTTTCAAAGTGTTCCATAAAAAAGTTAGCCATAATGGGTGAAAGGGATGAACCCATGGTTGTGCCTTTGATTTGTTCATAGCAAACTCATCAAAGGTGAAAAACTTGGTGGTAAGGAAAATTTTGATAAGTTTGAGGGTTTCAAAGTCAATAATCTTGGAAATGAGATCAATGGCTTCAGGGATAGGTATTTTGGTAAATAAGGAAACAATATCAAAGCTAACCATGATATCATTTTAATCAAGATTGAGGTTCTTGATTTGTTGGATGAAATTATATGTCTTTAATGAAGGATGAAGAGTGGTCGGAAAAGGGACAAAGATTTTTGGTGAGGAATTTGGAGAGAGCATGGGCAAGCCAATCATTAGTAAGCTTCAAGCCCCTGAAGATGCATGAAGGGTTCACCCGAAACATTGGGCAAGCATATGATTGTGACACACAGTTATCCATAAGTCTTCATCATCGACAATTTATTAATGATGGAAATATCCAGGAAAATATTAAATTATCATTTTATATTTGAAATTTTATAAATTATCATAATTTTGTTTATTGAGAGGGTTAAAGAAAATGCTTAAATATGTTATTTTGAAGAGTTCTTCTTGCTTGATTTTGTGTTAATAAATCGAAGAAAATTGATTATAATTTACTTCAATTTAGGTTTAGGTTTAGTTTTAGTTCTAGTTTTATTTTCATTACAAGATCCCAACCATTATCCCCATCCCCATGAAAATTGGTGAATTTTCAGGGTGACCAAACTTCACAAGTGACATGGGACACATGTCAAGAACGTTGAAATAAGACACAAACTTTTAAGTCAATCACAAGCTAACAAATTATTATTTTTAATTAAAATAAAAAAATTCTTTAATGGCTTATAAAGTTAAACATTAGAAGTTTCCATGGTCAATGCTAAACTATTAGTGATCAAAAGGCAAATTAATTACTATAGTCCTACCTTGCGAGGGACTAATAATAGTAAAAAATGAAAAAAAAAAAAAAAAATAATATATAGTCAAGGGTTAATGTAACGTATCAAAAATCTAAAATAATAACAAATAATTAAAATAAATACATAAATATAAATATAATAAATATAAATAATCATAGAACAAAGAATATAGATATGGTCCACAACAAAAATCATAGTATTAATCAAAGAAGAACTTAAAATAGATCAAGACTAGTTCAATATTATGAATTATTTGCTATTCTTATTTTAGATTTTCGAAAACGTAACATAAAACCTGACTATAATATTATTATATTAATTTTCAATTCTTTATCATTAATATTCTAAACTTTCGGATCTAATTTTCCTTCTCTTCTCTTTCTAGCCATTATTTATTTTTCACCCAAATCACGTTGGGATCAGACTTTCTATCGTTAGTTCATGAAATGATGAACCACACTGGGTGATTTCGAACCGCTTGACCCAAATCATCTGAATGGTGATCTTTTCCTCCTATTCTATCGAGACTTCATGAATATACATATTGTTTTATTTTAAATATACAATTTTAATTTATATTATCTACTTTTTTATTTATTTTTAATTTATTTAATTTGTTTTTTTCCTAACGTATAGTTTTAAAAATAGAAAATTTTATTTTTTTAATAATTTATTCTTTAAAAATCCTGCATGGTGTAATTAGAAAGGTGCCAAGGCAGGGAAAGGGATGAACTTGCCACTTGTCATCATCCCAAGCATTAAAGAGGGGGATATCATGGCCAACCAATCCCATGCACTCACACATGCCCATAAGTAATCACAATACAAAGCATTAATCTGGAATTTTTTTAGACCACCTCAGCTTCTTCGAGTTGCTGGAGGTGAGTTGAAGTTACCCAGTGCCATCGCTATGTTATCAAGCTACTTATGGTATTTTTCCTCCCCAATGTCCACAATTGTGGTTCAATAGTTGAGGAAGGTTCAGGCCCTCCTAGTCTGGCCTTGCATTACTCACCATATGTCAGTACTTAGACTCTCTGCAATTTTCAACCATCCATGTAGGTGCATGTAGTTGGTTCATGTGATTATCGATAGGATTATCAATACAAATATTGTTTTAGGGTCTTCTTGAACTCATCTCCACCAAGTTTGGTGGTATTAACTCTAACTTGCATTTCTTCCAAGTGGTTTTGGAGTTGCAGTATTGAGTTTCTAGTTTTCTAGTTCAAGTATTCAGTTTCGACCCTCTGGGAAGTGTAGACATAGTGTAGTATCATGTGGGGAGGTGGTATGGCCGTTCTTCTTCTCAAGAAGGACCCCTTTTTACTTGGTCTAGCTTCCATCATTCCTTTGCCACTCCTTTGGCCTCTTTTATACTTACCACCCTTGCCCCTGAAGTTATCCACTTTGTCTGCTTCACATTGGTCTCACCTTGGCCTCCAACCCTTGAAATTCTACTATCTCTTGGAGCTTTTCTAGCTAGGTTCATACTTTTCCTCATTGTCATGCCTCAATAATGAATATGGTTGAGACCCCTCTTGCAGGCCTTATGCCCAATTGCAAGCCTAATCATTTTTTTACCTCTACCATACAACTACCCTTAGAATTTTAGGACAAAATCTAGTTGCTTGAAGCTCGAGAAATTCACGATAGGAATTCCCACTCTGAATCGAGGTTCAAGTTAATGTTGTTGATTAGGTTGGAAATACGAAGGGTTACAAGAATCAATACCTCCACTACATCACCTTGTATTGGTAAATGAAAAATTATATTTGGTCGAGTCACCTAGGAGAAGCAGGAGGATTGCAACGAGTGATCATCCATATCAATGGCATCCAGTGGGTCCAAAAGCATTTGTGATCCTATCTGGTCATCGTGGTTGCTTGGCTGGTATGTACAAAGACACATCTTCAATGCGAGAGAGAAACATGACGAGGATTGAGCACACAAGATCCCACCCCTACAACTTCTTTCAAGGAGGGATGTTAACCCAGGTTTATTATAATTTTATGCTTATGTTTTCTCAATTTCATTTTGCAGTTTTCTATGTTGCATAACCATGGACATTTTTCTATGCCTAGTTTTTCTTTTGTAACCTACATGTTGGCATAGTCATCCATTTGTCATGGTCTATAGATAGTTATGTGGGAAATTTGTATTAGGTATCCATAGACAGAATAACTTTGCAATATTTTTATTGTCATTGGTTTGGCTTTCCTTGTGGCAAGCCACGATGGTAAGAACGTTATTTTTGTATAATTGAATTATGAAGTAATGAAAGTTGGATAGTTA
>APFE031631837.1:0-19347 GCA_000404065.3 Pinus taeda
AATTTAATGATGTATTATGTGTTCCAAACTTATCTTGCAACCTTCTATCTATATATCAGATAACTCATTCAGGTGAAGGTAAATCGTTGAATTTTCACCTCACGATGTTGTAATACACGACCTAAAGGATCCTAAACAGATTCTAGCCACTGGCATTGCTGATGATTCTACAAGGTTGTATAAGTTTCACAACTTTGGGTCATCAAATCTTCCCTCAGTATTTGTTGCTCATAATGATGAAGTGAGCAAACTTTGGCATGAGCGATTTGGTCACTTGAACTATCGCTCCCTTCAGCATCTATGTAAAGAAAATATGGTGACAGGTCTTCCTATGGTATCTTGCAGAGATGGTGTTTGTTCCGGATGTGTACTCGGAAAACATCATCGGGACAGTTTTGAAAAACGTGCGTCTTGACACGCCTCAGCCCCTTTACAGCTTGTGCACAGTGATTTATGTGGTCCACTTCCTGTTGCTTCATTCTCTGGCTGCAAGTATTTCTTAACTTTCATTGATGATTTCTCCAGACGCACTTGGGTATACTTCTTAAAACTCAAGAGCGAAGTATTTAACACATTTTTGGCCTTCAAAGCCTTTGTTGAAAAACAATCTGGACATCAAATTCTTAAGCCAAGAACTGATAATGGTGGAGAATATGTTAAAAACACATTCATCAACTTTTGCACCGAAAATGGAATTCAAATGCAACATACTGTTCCATACACTCCACAACAAAAAGGTGTAGCTGAAAGGAAAAATCGCACCTTAAAGGAAATGGCTAATTATATGCTTCAATCTAAAGGACTTAGTCTTAATTATTGGGCAGAAGCAATTAACTGTGAAAATTACATAATAAATCGCACTCCTTCTAAAGTTTTAAAGAATATCACTCCTGAAGAAGCATGGAGCTCAATTAAACCAGATGTGAGTCACTTTTATGTTTTTGGAAGTGAAGCATGGGCCCATATTCCAGATGAGAAACATAAAGCTTTAGAACCTAAGAGTAAAAAATGTATTTTTGTTGGATATTCTGAAGATGTCAAAGGATATAGACTTATTCCATTTAAGTCCAAAAATGTTATCATTAGAAGACATGTAAAGTTTGATGAAAGTATATCGGCCTACAAGCCTAGTTCGGCGAATGTGCCACCTCTCTCTATCTCTTCTACCTTTGACCATATCTCTTCTTCATATGATGAAAGTGAGGATGAAAATCCCCCCCCACCTTCTCAAGATCCTCCTTCAGCTCCTTCACTTCCAAAATGGGTCCGTGCTACTCGAGATGCAACAGGTGATCTTACCGGTGATCCTATAGATCAGCGTCGTACATGTTCTCAGTTCGAAAGAGCCTCTTCCTTATTGGCTCAAGTCTCAGCAAATTATGATCTTGACACCTTTGCAGAAGCTTCAGGCCATCCAGATTGGGACGCAGCTATGAATGAAGAATATCATTCATTATTGCCAAATGATACATGGGATCTTATTCCTCTACCAAAGGGACAAAAACTTGTTATATGAAAATGGGTTTACAGAACCAAGTATGGACCAGATGGGAAAGTTGATAAACATAAAGCTCGTCTTGTTGCTAAGGGCTTTTCACAAGTTGAAGGCATTGACTATACTGAAACCTTCTCCCCTATTTCCAAAATGAACTCTATCCACCTTATTCTTTCCCTTGCTGCCTCTTTCAAATGGGAAGTCCATCAGATGGATGTTAAATCCACCTTCTTGCATGGGGACTTGCATGGAGAAATCTATATGGAACAACCTATTGGGTTTATACAAACAGACTCCAGTCTTGTATGTCAACTTAAGAAATCCCTTTATGGTCTCAAGCAACCTCCTATGGCCAAAATGGATAGCTTTCTTTTAGAATCTGGCTTTTCTAGGTGTCATTCTGACAATACTATCTACACCAAGAAAGTGGGCAAGTCTCTTATCATTCTTGTTCTTTATCTTGATGATCTTATCCTCACTGGTAGTGATCCCAACCTTATCAACCATGTGATGTCCAGCCTTAAAACAAAGTTTGAAATGACAGACTTAGGACACTTACATTATTTTCTCGATCTTCAAGTCTTGCAATCCAAGGAAGGTATTTCCCTCTCCCAATCCAAGTATGCCTGTGATCTTCTACTCCATTTTCACATGGAAGATTGTAAGCCAGCTCCTTCTCCCTTTCAGTCTGGAGTCAAACTTTCAGTCACTTGTACTTCCCTAGAAGTTGATGCTACCTTATATCGTCAACATGTAGGGAAACGTTTGTATCTAACCCATACACGTCCTGACCTTTCCTTTGCTGTTGGCCGTGTTGTTCGGTTTATGCAAACCCCACGTGAAAGTCATTGGAAAGCAGCGAAAAGAATACTTCATTATGTTCGAGGTACAGTTCAGTTTGGAATTCATTACAGTGCCGAAGCATCTCCTCTATTGGTCAGTTTCACTGATTCCGATTGGGCTGGTGACCCTGATGATCCGAAGCCTACTGCCGGTTATGTGTTCACTCTTGATTCAGGACCTATTACATGGGCTTGCAAGAAATAAGGTGCCATTTCTCTTTCTTCACCAAAAGCAGAATATCGTGGTGCTGTAGAAGCTAGTAAGGAAGTCTTGTGGATTCGTCAGATCCTGTCAGAGTTTGGATTTCAGCAACAGCATCCGACTACACTTTGGTGTGATAATCAAAGTGTCGTTCAGCTATGCAAAGATCCAGTCCAACATCAGCGTAGCAAACACATTGAACTACACATGCACTTCATCAGAAAGCTCATTCATGACCATGTTCTTGAAGTGCAATATTGTTCAACAGATGATCAAGTTGTAGACGTCTTTACAAAGGTTCTCACAGGGGCGAAGTTTACTAAACTTTGATTTATGGTTGGAGTTCAGGAAGTTGTCAATAAGGGGGATAGGCTCTAGTGCCTCCTTCCTTCTCCTATTGTGTCATATTTGTAAATCCTTCAATCCTATCCCAAGGTGTTCTTAAGGGGGGATGTTAGGGTATTCCGACACATAGGAAATAGTTAAGTATAACTTGGTCTAGTATAGAGTTAGGTAAAGTGTGTTTCTTTACTATGTACGTTTGTAACTTACAATCTGACAGTCACGATATGTAGTGATCTGACGGTTCATTCTCTCCTTGGTATTACTGACACTTGATCCATGGCTTAACACACGATTGGTCCATGATTTCTATTTAAAGTGCATGGAAGGTCATTTATAGGTTAACTGTTAACGAGAGAAGCTTATGTAAATTTTCATTCTTTTATTAATAAATTGCTGAAGTGGCTGCGTTGGCTCAGGCCGTGGACTATTTCCCTCTTTGAGGGTTTTAAATGGCTCAGGCCGTGGACTATTTCCCTCTTTGAGGGTTTTAACCACGTCAAAAATACTGGTGTATTGATCTGTGATCTGGTTGTGAGCGGTGTCCTTTGGTGTTATGTCTGAGGAACTTACCTTGTAAATTCCTTCAATTGTTTCCTGATTAATAGAAACATATGTTCGTTCCTCGTATCTATTTGTATTCAACACATTTTATGGTGATTTCTATGATATTTTGATCTAACAATCTTCTTAGAAAGGTCACTTATTATCTCTATCTTTTTGTGGTTCTGTGTAGGGAACACGATCAGGGGTAGTTGAGGTAGACCACTTGAGTGGAGTGTGGGAATCTACATCAAACCCAAAATCCTTCCCCAACCTATTAGGAGGCTAGGTACACACATATTTCCTTGTAGTACATAGGATGAAGTGTTGGATGCATGTTTGATCATTTGGGTTGGGACTTTATTCTATTTCTATTGGTATTTCATTTTTCTATCTCGTGATTTGATTTGGAAACAAGATCATGGAGCAATAGCTCCTTGAAAATTATATGCAACAGAAGTGGTGATTTTAGTGAGAGAATACTTTATTTTTGTCCACATTTACTCTTATATTTATTGATTTCTCTCCCATTCTAGTTCGCTGAGTTTTCTCCAATTTTTCTGACTCTTTGTATCTATTTCCAGGTTTATTTTTTGAATATTTTAATTTTTTCTCGTCTTACGTGTGGGTTTTTGGGATTTTTTAGTTTTTTCCCTAGTCACTCCCATAGCAAGTCATCTGTGTGACTGGAGGATCCTATTCACTCCCTTGCAGTTAGAAATAGAGCGATCAACCATAATTTTCCTGTCTTGTGCATGCACCAGGTTTCTAGCCTTGAAAAATCAACCTTTGTCTTCAGAATTTCTTGTTTCTATTCTTAATTAGTCTGAGCTTCATTCTTATTCCCTGGATCTCATCTAGATCTATTTTCATTTGTTCAATTTCCTTAGATTTGTTTTCTTTTATTGGGAGAATGTTTTTTCTTGTATTAGACATTGATCTTGTTGGTTTTTGCTGATCTATTCAAGATCTGTTGAATATATTTGTTTTGTTGTTATTAGTTGTTGATCTCTATCAGATTTGAGCCATTTCATATTCATTGGTTGGGATCTTCCATTTCTTCTATTCTTCAAGGTTCCCTTGAAGGATTATTTGTATACTTTGGTTGAGGACTAGTATTTTCATCCTTAGATCCCAATTGCATATCTATTTGGTTGCTTTTGGTGACTCCTTGGATCTGTTTGAAATCCCACTTTGGATTTCTTGTTGCCTTTGTGCACTTCTGTCACTTTTGGTTATTTTTTTCATACTTGGTGGTGTTGTGATTGGTTGTGAAATTTTCATATAGAAAATTTCTTTTGAGTGTGTTTTCATTTCTTCCTATCACCCTCATTTGATCCCTTTTTAGGCATTCCTACCTCTAGGGTCTAGTTTTGACCTTTGTAAAACATTGGCCTTAGTTGAGCCATTGTGCTACAACCCTAACATTATTGAAATTTCCTTCACTCTTTCACTTTTTTCTTTTGTTTTGATCACTTAGAGTGTGTTTTTTTTTTTGGCTTTGCTTTCCTAGTTGTGACACTTTTGGAGTGATTTGCATTCTTGCTTGGGAACTTTTATTTGGTCTCTTTTCAATTACTTTGATTTTCCTTTTTGGTTTTTTTTTGGGTAATCAATATAAAAAAGAAATTGGATAGTTTACATATTATAATTTCTTGAGAGGTTCATTAATAGGTATTAGTGTGTTGTGTGGAAAAATCCTTACCCTCCTATAATTAGAATTCATCAAACTAAAACGTGATTTTTCATATAGATGCATCAGGGTTACTAACAAAGAGACATTCACACCATTTCAGTTTCACTCTGAAACACAACTATGTAAACAACGACCACTTAAAAATAATATGATAAGAAAGGAAACTAGTCTCTTCTTTTTCTTTTACTAGTAGTACACCAACCCTAGCCTATGCTAGGGTCTTAAAAATAGGTCTGTGAGCCTACTGCTCCAAGAATACAAAAACAAACATCACAGCTCATGGTATGGCGTTAAGTCCATTTGTAGTATTACGGTCTAGGAAGCCCTTCTAACAATATGGTTACACATAATGTCAAACGGGGCTAGGTGAGGCGACACAACCCATTTCAGTTAGTTTTAGGTGGCGTGATATAGAGGAATTGGCATGTACACAAATGGTGTTATTAACACTTGTTATAGCACTTGGGGAGCACTTGGGAAGAAACTATCAAGGGGGTTTCAGTCTTGTTTCTATGAGTTAAGTGTCCTACCCTTATGCGTGGCTTTGTCCTAAGACTCTCCCACAGGCTATATTATTGTGGGTGCTAACCATAGTGACCTATCCCTTAGGGTCCATATGTAGGTGCATCGTTGAGTTTTTCTCTATACCTAGGATAGGTATTAGTCATACATTGTCAGTCCTCTCAGAGGGTTCCCCATGACTAATAAGGGAACTCGTATCGAGTTCACAACTAAGAAAGTTGGGGAGAAGGTTGCTAGTATAATTGTTCCATCGACAACTTCTTTGTACTTTGGTTTCCATGTGCTATCTTTTAGGACATTTCTAGTGTGTGATGTTTTGTTTGAGTTAATGTTTTTGTCCTTAAGGTGTTTTCACTAACATAACTTTGTCAAACTATACTTTTTTACCCTGGCTGAATTTATTTTCCATCAATCACAGAGTCTTCATGGTTTGCCTCTATAATGAGGTGGATTTATCACTCCTGAATGGAGAGTACCTATTGGTACACAAGACTAAGATCAACACATAATCCTCAAATATATACCTGGTCCTTTTGGTAGTGAACTCTATTAAGACTTTGGTAGATGATTATGCTGCTCCTTCCAATCCACCCATGACCAATCCACTCGGACCTGACTTGTTGTTACACAAGAAATTGTCACCATGACTTTCTACAGTTTGCGTGAGTCCATCAATACTCATACATACCTCCTTTGCAAGTCTTAAACATCAGCTCTTCATGTCAAGCCTTGAAAATGGGAGAAAGACCTTAAAAATATCTCAAATACTGGTTTTTCACTTTCTCCTAGCATTGCCTGCGGTGCCGTACCTAATGGTCATGTTTCCTGTGAACCTGACTGCTCTGTATATTGAGTAATGGGTGTGAACCCCTGTAAAAGTTAAAAAGGTGTGATTTCATCCTTAAAAACTCATCTTGGGTCACTTCAAGACACTTCGAGAAGGAATATTACACTGGCAAGTCCTCTCCACCTTTGTTCATCCATTCCATAACTAAGGGAGCTAATTGCATGATATGAGGTGCTTATCCCATTGTAGGAGGAACTTATCCCTTCAATGGTGGACCTACAACTTCCTCCATTTGCACTATAAATTCATGCATTGGGCTGGTTGTAGGGAGGGTTGAAAGCTGAAGATTCTTGAGGGTAAATGCTGCTAAAAACTAGGCTTCCTTTTTGAGCTTGTGAGAGGAGATATCACATACCTTTCATGTCATTTGGGAAGTGAGTGAGGCTTGTCAAAGTAGAGGAGACCCTTCCTGGACCCTCGAAAGGACTTGTGCAACATCAAGGCGAAGGTTGTAAGGTTATTTTATTCATCAAGTTAATACAATCAAGTTTGTTTTTCTCAATGAACTATCTCTAATGGTTTGTTTTATGAGCTCCTTGATCTTCATAATGAACATGTTTTGTTATATGTAGGTATGCTTTGATGTGTGCTTGTTTGTGTATGCAAGTTATTGAACGAGAACTGCTTGAAGCTATTGGGATAAAACTGCCTCAAACAAGCATTGGACTGAGGTAGGATCTACTGCACTTCTCAATATTCATTAATGAATTGAAACATGTTTAGAGAAAAATAGGTTTTCTTGTGCTCTTTGTTGCTAGATATCATTAGATACTAGGGAGATCAGTCTTGTCTACAAGAACTATTTATCCAGCCAACAAATTGGCGACACCACTGGGGAACGGCTTGGTTTGGATTTTGTTTTGTCTTTGCTTTGACTTGAGAAACTTAAGTTGTTGTTTCTGATTTTGCCTCGATTGGTGTGAGTTTGGGTACTGGTTAGATCCTGGTTGATTTTTTATTTTTTGAAATTTTGGGAGAGGACTGCATCCTCTGAGTTAGTTATAGTGTGGACCTATCCGCACTGTTATAGTGTAACACAGAGTAGCACTGAACCTGGTTTTACTAGATGCCTGCGAACCACTGTCAAACATTTGAAAAACCTAAAATCCATCTACCCAGTTAGGTTTAGTTTTTATCTATAGTTGTTAGTATATGCCCAGACCTGCATTTGTCTTCACAAAAGTTCCTTTTGAGTTAGTTTTCATTGTCATTCTTGTTTGGAGTGATTTTCTAAGAAGTTTTGTTTGATTGGATTGGTTTTTGATTGGTCTTTGTAGTAGCTCAGAGATTCGAAGCCTTAGAGCCTTAGATCACCCTGGTCTCTCTGGTTTTCTTGCTGAGTTTGACTGGCTTATGAAATCTATCCGTGAAGAGACCTAGATCCCATTTGTCTCTTTTGCAAAACTTTGATTGAACTTGATTAAAAGTTTTGAATTTCATTTTTTCTATTAAAATATAATTGGATGTTTTTGATTAGTTTGTTGAGTTGAACAAATTGATCCTTAGTTAGCTGAAACACTAAGATGAACGTCCTCAAAAACATTTCAAGCGTCTTTTCAATCCATTTTTCATTTAGATCTCAAGATTAGATCATAGTTTTGAGTTTTTTGTAGAAATTATACAAGCTTGTTGAAAATTTGTTTTCAATAGTTTTTTAGAGTTTTCCTAGAAATCTTAAAAGCTCTCTTAAGGGAATTGCTTATTCTGGTATTTATTGAGTGTTAAAAAGCAAAGGGAGTTTCTGTGAGTGTCATTAGTAGTCTCGTTTTAAAAAGATCTTTGGAAAAGACAAAAAGTTTCCTTTCAATTGTATGTTAAGAGAAAGATTTGATTTTCCAAGCATTGCATCTTAGACTCTTCTTTAGCTAGATATTCATTGAAAAGGAAAAGGAATTGTTATCATCTTAGGTGCATTTTTAGTGTTTTGGAGTCGAGTCTTCATACCCCAAAGTTTCATCTCCGCACCCATTGACTTAAAGAACAAACAATAAAATTAACGTTTAATTAAAATCAATCTAGCAATCATTTTATTTTCTAGGACTCTTTTCACCAACATAGCTTAGGCTAGTATCTTGGAGTAGGGAGTAATTAACTCTCCAAGGTAGTTTAAACAAACAAGTAGTTGATCTTGCAGTAGGAAGAAAATCCAATTGTTACTTCTATGCTCTGGGAAAGCTCCTCTTAAAGGAGAAGCACGAGATCATATCTGAACCAGTGTGGGAATCAATCCTTCCTTTTTGGGAACGATAGAAGATATTCACGTATTAAAAAAGGTAAACCTCAGATTAACCATTATCGAGGAGCCTGGGGTCACTTGTTGGTAAACCTTGGATTATGTCAAGGAGCCTTCAAGGGGATTGAGCTTGTTACTCTACCCTTGTGTGCGTATCAGATCGTAGACTGTTCCCCCAGGCATATTTTTTCCGTTGGTGACCTTAGTGAACATAATCTTTAGGATTCTTTCCTAGGTGACGGTGGAGGGAAGATCCCACTGTACCTAGAGCAGACGTCGACTAGAATCACTTGGACTCTCTAGGGGGTTATCTTCACTCGAGAAGGTTATATTGGAGAAACTTGTGCCAGTCTGTTTCATTAAGCAGGTTGTCGGGGTAACTATTCCAACCGCCATTTCTATATTGAACTTTGTGACGTTGGATTTCATCACCAACTAGTGTTTTCAATCCAGAAAGAAACTGTTTGTGTGTGGTTTGATCTCCTAGATTGTTAGGCATGTGCTTCAAATTGTTTGGTTCTTTAGAGACTTTAGGTGTTTTTCTTGAGATTTTTCTTTGTTTTCGTGTGAAGTAATTAGATTAATCGTGGCTGAATTACCGATACAATCCCATCGACTTTGGGGGTAGCCTCCCGAATTTACACCAAGTCACATGGAAGGGCTGCAAGCCCTTTTCACACCTAGTGAAAGTAGGGTTGGGTCACTGGAGGCCGAAGAGTCTTCGTTGATTGTACATCCTGATTATATAGTGCAAGCAACAAAACATATTTCTGAACCAATTTCATTTTCTGAGGTTACTGGTAGTATCACTCCTACTAGCTCGGTAGCCGAAGAACCTGAAATCTCTAAACCTGAAACTAAAATTGCTGCTACTCCATCTTCAGGATTTCCTTCTCCTGTTCCTAGTGGTCCTAGTTCACCCAGACTAGAAAATATTATCACCAAGAATCTTCCTTCTGGACACATTTCCATTGAAGAAATTGTAAGCTCAAGTCCGGATGAAGGTATAAGCATCCCTGAAAATCAACTGACTATTGAACTTTGGGAGCGTGAATCTATTTTCTTCAGTCCCATTAGAGGTGACGCTTGGTATATTTCGTTGACCAATTTCTTAGAAAATACAGGTCTCGCATCTTCACAACCTCGATTTCCTTTTCATCCAACACCCAGAGGTTATTATCCTCCCTTGAATATGTCGAGACAGTCATCCTTGTTTACTCATACACCAGAAACTTTTTTACATGGAGGTCCTTCTGTTCCTCCTGGGTAACAGTCTGTATCTGGTACGTTTTTAGGAGCTTCTCCTCGACCCATCGATTATGCCGTATCTCCTGGTCATAACAGAACTAAACTGTTAAGCGTTGAAGAGATTCTCATGATGTCTGGTACTACTCCTAATCTGCAACCTCAAGGTAGTTCAATACCGTCTGGGGGGCAACCGCAAGGTACTCCAATACCGCCTGGGGGGCAACCCCAAGGCAGTCCATTACTGCCTAGGGGGAAACCTCAAGGACAGTATGTTCCTACGGGACAATATTTTCCTCAAGGTCAAACCCAATACCAATATGTACCTCAAGGTCAACCCCAGTATCAATATACAAGGTCAATACCAGCCTCAAGGTCAGTACCAACCCCAAGGTCAGTACCAACCGCAAGGTTAGTACCAACCCCAAGGTCAGTACCAACCTCAGGGTCAATATCAACCTCAATGTTTTCAACCACCTTCAGGTCAATCATTTGTTCAAGGACCCATAAATGTACCATATAACTATCAATCTTACACTCAACTAGTTTTGGTCCTAAATACGTTCAACCTGTTATGGGTCCATACCCCAGAATGAATGTGGTGTGGGATCAATAGACTCCACAACCCAGTGTGCAGTTGTCATCTCAATCTGGATAGTCTTTTGTTTCTAGTTCACCCCAGCAACTTGTCCAGCCTACTACTCAAACTGCTACGCCGAGGGCAGTTCAACAGCCTGGGCCTAGTTCGCCACGAACTCCATCCCAAACATCTACTGCAACTACTGCGGCTTCTGTTGAAACCACTTCACCGATTTCTGGAGTATCAGTAGCTCTAGTTTCTACTGCTCCTGTATCAACTCCTCAAGCCTCTTTACTGCAGTCTGGACCGACAATCCAGACTCAAGTTTCTGTGCCTGCAGGACAACCTGGGCCTAGTACGGTTATTACAAGTCAACCACAATTTACTTATCGACCGTACCAGGGGCAGTACCAATACGGGCCCACTGTGCAGAACCCGGCTTATCAGTATCAACCATACCCTTGGTATACATATCAACAACCTCAACAACCCCAGTATGGTCCAATTAATCCTGGTTTTCCAGGAGGATATAATATCCCAAATGCGAATCCCATACCAAGCTATCCCGGATATCCTCCTCCTGGGGCTGGTCTTATGACCCCAAGTTTTCGGGATCCAAACCATCAGTTACCATTTATAGCAACTGTGGACTTGCCTGACTTGTCGCGCCTTACGAACGATCCAGTCAATTATCTTCTGTTTTGGCCGCCAATGCTGAATAAGTTTCCCAGTGATATACCAAATTTTGAGGGGAAGCCAGGAGAAGATCCATCTAATCATGTGATGAATTATCATCTCTGGTGTGCATCAAATTCCATTATAGATGATTCCATTCATCTTCATCTTTTTCAACGCACTTTGATTAGCCTTGCAGCCAAGTGGTACATTGAGTTGCCATAAGGATTTTTTTATAATTTTAGTCAGTTAGCCACTTCCTTCCTTACTCATTTTGAACTTCCAGTCTAGTATGAGAATGGCATGGAATTATTAACTTCGTTAAAGTAGTCAACGTCCACTTATATTTTAGATCATATTCGTGAATGGTGATGTCGACATCCTTTAGTGAAAGTTTTTATCCCGGACCAAATTTTGGCAGAATGGTTTGTGAAATCATTACTACCCAAAATAACTGAAGATGTCGCTAAGGAAGGGGTAGTTATAGAAGAGCAAGTAATTGCTCAAGCTGAATACCTTGACTTAGTTTATACTCAGTCAGGTACGTTGCATGAGAAAATCCCCGACCTTCCTAAACAAAATCAAATAGCTGCACCTCCCTCAGGGTCTCATGCCGCTGACAGTATGATTGGTACTGTTAATACCAAAAGTAAGAAGAAACCATCCAAGAATTCTTCTCCCATAATAACTTTACTAGATTCCCCTAAGGGAGAGTCTTCACCTGAAATTTCTGCCGATGTTCATGTCGTAGAATCATCCACGACCAAATCAAAAACTAACGGCAAGAAGAAAGGTAAGAAGAAGAACAAGCAGAACTCAAAGGAGAAATCCAAGAAGCCTCAATCTACTGACGAGAAATGAAAACCTCGATATCCTTGTCTCATCTGTGATGAGGAGCACTTTACAAGGGATTGTCCCCATCGTGCCGAGCTTGCGAAAATAATCGAAGGTTCGCAAACACCCACTGTTTTGAAGGATCCTTTTTGAAATCAAGACAATAAAATGATAGGCTCTTCCTCTAATGCCTTGGAAGAACCCATAATGATGATGTCACATGTAAGGATTGCGACACGATCGCAATATTACGGGAGTAAAATTCCTTTTGGTGGAAAGGAAGCTGAATATTCTAATTCCAATCCATCAACCTCAGCTCCCTCTAGTTTCGATCCACTACAGATCGAGAAACCCAATCCCGACTTAGTAATGAAACCGCCCGCTAAGGGTATACTTCGAAAGTTAACTTTCAATCCACATGCGAGACCTACTCAGAACTATAACATTGTTGAAGATTTAGCTATTTCACCTTCAGCAATGTCAGCTTTGGAAGTGCTGCAATCATGTCCAGCACAACGTAAAATGCCACTGTCGGCTATAGGAGCTTTTGATCTCTAGGACTCAAACCTCATAGTCTTTGATTTAGAAAATAGTACACCTCGTCTTCCTCATCAAATGGCTTTCCAGATTCCAGCGTTAGTAAAAAATAGACCTTGTTTTAGGACTGTGATTGATGAGGGAGCTTCCACGTGTATTATGTCGATACAGTGTTGGAAAACCCTTGGTTCTCCTACACTTAATCAATCCCCGACAATACTAAAGGCCTTTCATGGCCGAGGGTTTCATCCTTATGGCATTCTACAGGACTTGCCTATAGCGGTTGAAGGAAAAACTGTTAATCTAGATGTGGAGGTGGTTGATGCCCCTCTAGATTACAACCTTCTTTTGGGTCATAGCTGGTCTTACGCCATGAGTGCTATTATTTGATCAGTCTTTCGGCTTATTAAGTTCCCACATAACGGAAAGATTGTAACAATAGACTAGTTAACTTATTTCTCGTCCGACCCATTCTCTGCTGAGAGTATCAACATGTTGGAAAAACTGCTATCCCTTACAAGGATGTTGGAGTAGGATTAGTTAAAGATTTGGGTTTACTGAGAACTTTTTCCTTTCCTCCTCCCAGCGTACAGCCTCCTTTTGCAACCATTCATATGATTTCATCAGAATCCATTCTTCTTGAGGATCCTTGGGTCATTCCATTCGAATCCGAGGTGGACTCTCTTGGCGATGCTATGCCTTTGAGTCCCTTTGAAGTTGCTTATCAGGTAGTACAGTCGTTTTCCGACTCAAATTCAACCAACCCTGATCTAGTGAATGAGATCAATGGGAAATCACTTTCAATCTCAACGTCAGAGTCAACAACCTTTTTAGAACCGTTCACACTGATGAACAAATTCGGGAACTGTTGTCTGTTGATGCGTTACCATGGGAAGATCTTCATCATAGGTCTTTGTTTTTACCCGAGATTGATCATTTTGAAAATGATTTTTCATCCATTTTTACCGCTGAATATGTCAAAGAACCACAGAATCCATTGGAACATCCTGATTCTGAACAACATTTAGCCAATATTTCTCGCACGTTTCCTATTGACATTTCAGTCAAACCTGGGATTGTTGAAAACATTCACATAGGTGCTTCTTGTACAGACACTGAAGACAACACATATAAAGCCCTATTTCAAGAATTTCGCGACGTGTTTTCCTAGTCCTATGAGGAAATGACAGGAATTGATCCTTCAATCGTTGTTCATGAAATCAACACCTACCCGGATTCTAAACCCATCTGACAACGGTTGCGTCAAATACACCCACGAAAAGCTGCTGCCATCAAAACCGAAGTTGAGAAATTACTTAAAGTAGGTTTCATTTATCCAATTCCTTTAACAGATTGGGTATCGAATATTGTTCCAGTTAATAAAAAACAAGGGACAATAAGAATATGCATCGACTATAGGGATATTAATCGCACTTGTCCCAAGGACAATTATCCCACGCCTTATATCGATCAAATTATCGATGATTGTGACGGCAGCAAAATTTTCTCCTTTATGGATGGATTTTCCGGTTATAATCAAATTAACATTCTACCTGCAGATCAACCAAAAAAGACATTCATCTATCCATGGGGGACATTTGCTTATTGCAAGTTACCTTTCGGACTGAAGAACGTCGGGATAACTTTTCAAAGGGCCATGTCTTATGCATTTCATGACATCAAGCACATTGTGCAACCCTATCTCGATGATTTACCAGTTCATTCATTACAAAGAGCCGATCATCTCACTCACTTACGAGCCATTTTCATGAGATGTAGGCATTATCGAATTAGGCTCAATCTGCACAAGTGTGTTTTCTGTATCGAAACGTGTCCATTACTGGGATTTGTTATATCGAAAGCCAGTATTCACATCGATCCTTCGAAGGTCAAAGCCATTTTCAAGTTACCACCTCCTTCGACTCTTCGCCAACTCCAGAGTTTGCAAGGGAAAGAAAACTTTTTACGTCGTTTCATTCCTAACTATGCCGATATTAGAAAAGGTTTCACCCGGTTGTTGAAACAAAACACTCCATTCTTTTGGGACGAGATAGTTGACAAATATTTTGATGCTGTAAAACATGCACTGACCCATGCGACATTATTGCATCCTCCCAACTACAACCAGGACTACTTCTTGTACCTCGCTTCTTTCCATTCCACTATTGGGATGGTTTTATTTCAACAAGATGAATTCGAAAGTGAACATGTGATATATTATCTTAGTCGAACTCTAACTCCAACTGAGTTAAAATATTCACATGTGGAGAAACTGGCCTTAGTTGCAGTCCAAGTTGTTCAGCGTTTTCGTCACTACATTTTGTTACAAAAAACCACTGTCATTTCTGACTGTAAGCCTATGCAATACATTTTGATTAAACAATTGCTGGGGGGCAAGTATTCCAAATGGATTGTTATCCTGTAGGAATTTGAGAAGGCCAAGTCAAAGAATTGTTTGGTTTTTGCAGAATTAATGTGTGACTTCCCTCATGTCGATACTGAATGTGTGGCGGCAGAATCCATTCTAGATGAATCCTTGTTCCTTATCAGCACCGTTGATCCATGGTATGGAGATATCATTGTATATCTCCAAACCCAATCTTTTCGTCTTGATACTTCACGATCTTAATGCCGGAAAATACGATTCCAATCCCAACCTTACACTATTATTGGCAATACACTTTATCGTCGTGGGGTGGATTTCGTCTTCCGTCGTTTCTTTACTCATGATGAGGCTGAGAAGGTTCTTAATGGCTGCCACTCTGGAGCATGTGGCGGTCATATGTCTGGGTATGCCACAGCCCAAAATATATTGCGCACTGGCTATTTCTCGCCGTCCTTATTCAAAGATTGTATTACTACCATCCAAAACTGCCACATTTACCAAAATTTTGATCATAAGATGCGCACTCCTCCTGCTCCTCTCCACCCTATCATTGTCGTTGGTCCATTCGCAAAATGGGGTATCAATTTTATTACATGTAACCCTCACTCGGCCGGGGGGCATGCGTATAACATCCTTGTGGTAGATTATTTTACCAAGTGCAATGAGGCGATGCCTACACTTTTGGCAGACGGAAACACTGCTGCGATTTTTGTTTTCAATCATATAATTGCTAGGTTTGGTGTCCCCCAATCGATTATCACTGACCATGGGAGTCATTTTCGAAACATCATGATGACCGAACTTACAGATCAACTTGGCCTGTGTCATGATAGTTCCACTCCATATTACCCACAGGCAAATGGTCTGGTTGAAGTAGTCAACAAAGTTCTAGTCACCATGATCTAACGAATCATTGGGATTCATTGGTCGAATTAGCACAAAATGTTATTTTCAGCGCTTTGGGCGTACCAAACCTCAGTCAAAACATCAACAGGTTTTACTCCCTTTCAAATGGTTTACAGTTTAGAGGCAGTATTGCCCATTGAATGCAAAATCCCATCATTACAAATTGTTGTGCAATTATTACCAGCCACTTCCAAAGAGGAAGAACTTTTATTATACTTAGCTCAATTAGATGAGAATCGACCCAATGCTGCATTAGCTGTCAAAACTCATGCCATACAGATCAAAGCTTAGTATGATCGAAATGTTACACCTCGCAATTTTTCGGAAGGTGACCTAGTTTTACTTTATGATCAAGCAAATGATAAGCTAGGGGCTGGTAAATTTGTACCCATGTGGCATGGTCCATATATTCTCAAGCGGAAGCTGGAAAAAGGGGCCTATGAGCTAGAAGATTTTAACGGTGTCTCTTTAGGTAAACCTAGGAATGGGCTTTATCAAAAGTGATATTATGCTTAAACGGATAGTGTGGAGATTTCATTAGATTAGTTTTTTCTACGTTGGTGTGTTTGTAGATTGAAAATGTGTGCTTTACTTTAGAGAGTGTTTTTCATTATTAGTCCTGCTTATCTTGATTTTACTCTTGATATTGCAGATGTCGACGCCTCTCCAAACATACATCGGTTTCGCTGATGGCGCTTGTCGTAGTACACAGAACATCTCTTCCGCAGCCTGGGTTATCTATTTACCCTCTGACGAGTTAGTATCTATGCATGGGGTAAGCCTCGGTTAAACAAAAAACAACATTGCAGTATACAGTGCAGTGATTGAATTATTATCTGAATCCATCTCATTTGGGATTCAAAGTTTGATTGTTAATTTAGATTCGGAACTCATTGTATTACAACTTAATCGAGTTTATTCCATTAGAAATCCAGTATTATTACTATTATTTTTTAGAGTCCATCACTTGGAACGAGAGTTTGATTACATAGAATATCAGCACATTCCAACATATTTAAATACATTAGCAGATGCAATTGCTTCTTGAATGTTAAATAGACATTTTCATTGAATCAAACAGTAAATTTAAAAACATCTCATAAACATGTTTTGCAAGATAACCATAGTAATAGCATAGCATAGCATAAGAGTGTGTCAAAATATAAATCGTCCTCGATCATAGGTTGAAAAACAACTTATGATCGGCAAAATGATGGTATCAAAAGTCATATAAAAGATGGGTCTATAAAGAAATCATCCTATCACTGGTGATGATCTCGATAAGATACCACTGCTCGGGCCACCCTACAAAGGAACCTTGTAAAAGGTCCTGGGACGCCAATCACATAGCACTGAAGCCGAAGTGGAATGTCATCTATGCTGGTCTCTGGAATATCTGCGGTCAAGCGCTCTAGATGACTCTCCAACTCAGCCAAGGTCTCTGCCGTCTGGTCCTGTGGGGCCGGTGCTGCAGCAGCTACTTGTCTCCGATCATAAGGCTGGAGAGTAGCTGGTCGTCGTGGACCCACATCTGCATTTAAAAATTTTACTATTAGTTTTGGGATGATTGTTAAAAATACAAAAACATATATATATAATTAAAATGTTGAAAACCAATTTTTACTTCTGTCATGCCATTGCTCTCCTGGTGGAAGAGTCATGTCAGGATCGCTATGATAATCCATCCCAGCGTATGGAAAATCCTGAATAGTGGGAGTTATAAGAAGCTTTCGAAAAATCCCCTTAAAAAGGTTTCCAAAGCGGTCGCCCTTGCGATCAAGTCCTGCAGTTCCACTGCTGCTTTGTCCCAGAAGCTTATTGAGGGAAACCCCATCGCTCCTAGGATCTATGGCCTTCTAAAGGTCCATAAGAAAGGGATCCACTTAAGACCCATTGTCAACACCATTGGTGGTCTGAATTACCTCTTGGCCAAGTTCCTTGCTGCAAAGTTGAGGCCCTTGGTTGGTCAGACTGAGTCCTTCGTTAAAGACTCAGCTTCTTTTATTGATGATCTTAAGAGAATTAAGCTTGAGCCCAAGGAAATTCTGGTAAATTTCGACATGGTCTCTATTTATACTTTCATTCCCATCAATGAGGCCATGGAGGTGATTAATAAGCTCACCGACCCTGATACGGCTAAGTTGGTTGAGCTTTGCCTTACCTCCACCTTTTTCAGCTTCGAGGGTGAATTCTATGAACAGACTTGCGGAGTTGCCATGGGCTCCCGCTTGTCCCCCGTCGTCGCTAATCTCTTTATGGAGGATTTTAAGTCTAAGGCTTTGGCCTCCTCTCATCTTTTACCAAAAGATTTGGAAAAGATTCGTTGATGACACTGGTGTTGTCTGGTCGCATGGTCCTGATGAGCTAGATAGGTTCTTTAGTCATCTCAATAACCAGTCCGCCGCCATTAAATTCACGATGGAAAAAGAAGACAAGGGTTGTCTTCTGTTCTCGGATGTTCTCATCTCTAAGAATGTCGATGGTCCCTTTTCTCATCGGGTGTTTAGAAATAAGATGCATACTGAGCAATACTTACATGCTTCGTCCCATCATTTCCTCGCTCAGGAGTTAGGGGTTCTAAGCACGCTTGCCACCCGTGCTATCAGAATTTCTGATGAAGAGAGCTTGGAAACAGAGAAGGCTCATCTTCTAGATGTCTTTGTGAGGAATGGTTACAATAGACACCTGGGTCAAAAAGCCTTCCTCAAGGCCAAGAAGGAGCCTTCCACCCGAAGGGATCCTAAAGATCGTGTCATGGGTGTTAACCTGCCTTGCATCCAAGGGACCACTTATAGGATTGCGAGGATTCTGAGGAAGTACGATGTGCCCGCAACTTTTAGACTTCTCAATACTATCCGTGGCTCCCTCAGGCCTGTAAAAAATCCTGTTGACCCTAAAGACATGAAGGACGTCTATATCATTCTGTGTTCCTATGGGACACCATATATTGGTGAGACGGGTTGCTTTATTAATCAAAGGATTAGTGAGCATTCAGCTGACCTAAGGCATGGTAGGACGAAGTCCTCAGCCCTGGCTGAACATGCCGAGAAGACGATGCATCATGTCTGTATTGAAGATGCTCAAGTCATTGCTAAAGTTGCGCAGTTTCACCATCGCAAATTTAGAGAGGCCCTGGAGATTGAGAAAAGGCCGAATAATCTTAACAGGGATGATGGCTGGAAGATTAGCAGTTGCTGGGTCCCAGCCCTATCTTCCTAGCCTCCTCTATCCCCTTTCTATTAGGTCTTAGGGTTTAGGAGTTGGTTTCGGTGGTTGGTCCCCCTTTAATCCTGAGATTATTTTTCCCCTTTAATCCTAGCATCCCTAAAGTATTAGTATGGTTTAGTCCTATTATTATGCGGTGTGTGAGTTATTAATAGGTTTTTAATTAATTTCGGGCCATTAAATGTATTAACCTTATTTCCTTTAGGGTTTCATTTATAAATAAATATTATAAATAGA
>APFE031631837.1:19367-43859 GCA_000404065.3 Pinus taeda
AAAAATAAAAATATTATTAAATAAATATATGATGTACCAAGGATATTATTTTAATATGAATGAGTTCGGTTTTGGATATGTATATACATTTATTAATAAACAAGTACACTTAGTTAAATTAACAAATGAATATTTTATTATATAATTTACCGAATTTAACTATTTCTTAGAATAACAATAATTAAATATAACAAGAATATTTATTAGTTTGACTTGGGTCATTAGGTCAAAATTAGCCGTTGGCAATATAGCCGTTGGAGTCTCTGCACATACTATTTAACAAGCTAAGTTGGATTGGATCTTCAACTTGTCCTGATGATGAACCACACTGGTTGGTTCGAAACGCGTCGACAAAAGAATATTTATGTGATTTCGCCGAAAATTCTCTAAACAATGTTATGGATCACAGAAGTCTAAATTCCTTAATAAAAAGTTGGTTCTCTAACCAATGGAAGTACTCTAGGGTGAGTCGAACAATCTCAGAACCCTCATCTGGATGACGGGCCATAACTGCAACCCATCGCATAACCCGAGGATCTCGGGGAAGTCCAGCGTCAACTGTGAGTTGTTGTGGAATCAGCATCGGTACCCTCTCTAGGGAAAAGCTGACAACTAAATAACTATAACCAAAGTTCTTTAGTTGCCCTTGCTTCACCTTAGTCAATTGGCCCTTCACATTGGCCAATACAGCATCGCATCAGTTGAAAATGGTGCCTCTGAAGCAGTCCACTGCCATGCACATCTGGGAGCCTGTAGCTAGATGCAATGCTGCGCTCCTGCAGAGTCTGGTAACAGTAAAAGCAGTGACCTTCAGTTTATGGTGGGAGATGGTTTTCACATCTATCCGTTTTTCTGGATCCTGGTTATTACAAAACTCTAGTCGAAGACTAGCAACATATTGGCCACCTGGCCTAGATCCGAACAGAGATAATTGCTCGCCTCTCTTGGGCAAGCCAGTCAAAAAATATATGTCATCCGACTTGATTTAGAGCTGGTTGCCACCAGTAATGAAGCACTGGTCCTGAATGCTCCACCTGTTCACCAGCCATTGTAAAAAGTCTACCTGTGCCCTCATGCCATGTATGGTCTAAAATTTGAAAAGCCCACATGCTCTCAATGCTTGTAATGAAAGCGGATGGAGTAGTGCAGCCTGATCCACATCCTCATGCTCTCTTTCCCACCAAACAAGCATTTTGTGTACCTACATTACAAAATAGGTGGATTAGAATTTTCATTCCAAAATTCTATAGGTCAAAAATGGAAAAACTAGGGTTCAAAATCTGCATTCCGCGGGGTTTGCACCCATCCCTTTAGAGATAGTGCGTAGGTGCGCACTTCGCCTTAAGGCGAGGTGCGGTACCCCGACTTTTCTCTGTGCACAGAAAAGTCAGGGTGCGCAGGGGCCACATGGCGCCCCTACGCAACCACCGCGGGCGATTTTTTGCCCTAAATTTCCTCCAAAAATCAAAATCTAAACCCTAAAACGAAATTTCAAACGGATGAAATGCAAGTTAGGGACATTGTGGATTACCTTGAGAAGATGGTTCTCCATTCCAACGGTCGGATTTTGCGTAATCTCCACGTGAGTTTTTTACCAAAAGCGCTTACTTTTTACTCCAAAGGTAAACGGTAAAATTTAACTTGTAAAAGCCCCTTTTCTAAGATTTTTTGAATAAAAAAATTAAAATTTATTTATTTTTTTACTTTGAAAAGGTCATTTTCGTGTATTTTTATTATTTTTAAACAGATATGAGTAATGTTTGCAGTTTTTGTGCAGAATATTGGGGATTTAGGTGAAATTGATCATTTTCAACAAAAAACACATAGGAGTCCTCTTTAAGCTCTTTTTGGACTCGTAAAAAATGAAAATATTGCCGAGTGTTTTCTTTGTAGACTTGTTAAAATGGAATTACAAAGACGGCCCTTTATAGCTCTTTTCCGACCATACAAACATGAAAAGATTGCCGGACTTTTGTCGTTTCAAGTTCGATATTGGTAATAAAATGACGTGTTTTCGATCACTTTTTTACTTTTTCAGATTGAAGGCACTAATCATGAAAAGTAATCCTTGGTCATAATGATCAAGTGGTTCTCTCAAGTATTATTTTATACTTTTTCGGCCTTGGGAGACACAAATTTACAAAAAAGGACAACCGTGGAGTTTTCTTAAGTTTTTCTTCTAACTCCCTAGAATTCAAAAACACCGAGTTTCTCCTATACTAGACTCGTTAAAATTTCACAGTAAAGGACCTGTTCAATTACGAACAGGAATGGATCACTCCTTCTTAGGGTTCGAATCTAAACTAAGTTGGACTCATCTGAAGGATGAGCTTATAACCAAGCAAATGTTATCCTCCTCAAGCTTGTCAAAAATAAAGAGTTACTTGCCAAAAATGGTGGGGGAAAGGAGAAAAATGAACCTGTTTGTTGTACTCTATGTTTGAAAAAGCTTTCCATCACTCTTGAACACGACACTTTTATCGACCTGGGTTGGGAAATCCTTTACCTAATAGTTAATCAAACCACTTTGAAAGTCTTCAACCGGTTTTTGGGTATTAACTTTGGGTCAACTGCCACCAAGCCATCTGTTGTGTCATTACGTGTTCAAGAGGTCTGTGCAAATAAACCATTCACCTACAAAATCTTTGTCATCCATCATTGACCACCCCTGAGTTAGTTCTTGCTATATATATTTCTTCAGACTTGATCTATGATTTCATGTTATGGGCTTGCCTATGACGGTCGCTTTCTATCGACTCCAACTCATTATCTAGAAAGATGATATAGAAATCGTCAGTACCTTGAAATCTACATGCCTCAATGGCAGGTTTCTCACCTTTGATGACAGGTTGCATCATTGACCTTCGATCGAAGGATTCCGTGACGTGTTCGACATTGACTCATTCATTCACATCTCATGGACTGTACTGGGTACTTTGAGGGCCATTGAAATTACTGGTGGTTCCTCTCACACTTGTTAACAGTTTAGATCATTGACTGGTAATCAAGTGGTTTCTCCCATGTTTGACTTCGACACATTCATTCACATGGGTAGAATTGTACTACTTCGAGAAGTAGAAATGAAGACCCTAGATCTAGTTTTCACCATCCAGGTTGCGAGGAATTTTGTTATCATTATATAGTGGACTATTCATAAATAGATGGTTGCGTCCATATTGTGTCCATGTGTTCCTACTTGTGATGTAATACAAAATCATTCCTGTATCAGAGCCTTTTTTAGATAGTTCTTAGTTAATTTTGATCTGAGTATGGGAATGCCTACCGCAGCAATGATATGTTCACATATATATATTTTGTATTGAATGTTTTTACAGGTTCTATTGGGGTATCCACAGGAAAATCCTTGAAATGATAAAGTCCTTCACTCTTCTTAGATGATCAAAAACCATCCTCATCTACTACAGACTTCAAACTTTAGGGGGCAATCTGTTACACAAACAATTGTCACCATGACTTTCTACAGTTTGTGTGAGTCCATCAATACTCATACATACCTCCTTTGCAAGTCTTAAACCTCATCTCTTCATGTGAAGCCTTGAAAATGGGAGAAAGACCTAAAAAATATCTCAAATCCTAGTTTCGCACTTTCTCCTAGCATTGCCTGCGGTGCTGCACCTAATGGTCATGTTTCTTGTGAACCTAACTGCTTTGTATATTGAGTAATGGGTGCAAACCCCTGTAAAAGTTAAAAAGACATGATTTCATCCTTAAAAACTCATCTTGGGTCACTTCTAGACACTTCTAGAAGGAACATTACACTAGCAAGTCCGCTCCACCTTGGTTCATCCATTCCATAACTAAGGGAGCTAACTCCATGATATGAGGTTCTTATCCAATTGAAGGAGGAACTTATCCCTTCAATGGTGGACCTACAACTTCCTCCATTTGCACTATAAATTCATGCATTGGGCTGGTTTTAGGGAGGGTTGAAAGCTAAAGATTATTGAGGGTAAATGTTGCTGAAAACTAGGCTTCCTTTTTGAGCTTGTGAGAGGAGAGATCACATACCTTTCATGTCATTTGGGAAGTGAGTGAGGCTTGTCAAAGTAGAGGAGACCCCTGTTGGACCCTGGAAAGGACTTGTCCAACATCAAGGCGAAGGTTGTAAGGTTCTTTTATTCATCAAGTTAATACAATCTAATTTGTTTTTCTCAATGAACTGTCTCTAATGGTTTGCTTTATGAGCTCCTTGATCTTCATAATGAACATGTTTCATTATACATAGGTATGCTTTGATGTGTGTTTGTTTGTGTATGCAGATTATTGAACGAGAACTGCTTGAAGCTATTGGGATAAAACTGCCTCAAACAAGCGTTGGACCGAGGTAGGGTCTATTGCACTTCTTAGTATTCATTAGTGAATTGAAACGTGTTTAGAGAAAAATAGGTTTTCTTGTGCTCTTGGTTGCTAGATATCATTAGATACTAGGGAGATCGGTCTTGTCCGCAAGAATGATTTATCCGGCCGACACGTGTTGTCATTGAACCTTAACGGTTCTACACCTTCTTATACTTTGATACCATTTTCAATTATCTATCACATGGCAGAGTCTAAAACCTATTTACCCTCCGCACTGAGAGTGTCAATTTCCATTTCATCATTACCACCTCCTAGTGTGGCCATACCCACTCATCTATCTACATGTCTCACTTCTTCTTGGGGTATTACACTATCCTCATCTATAGCTCTCACAAATTTCTTGAATGTTTCCATGCTCAAACCATCCTCTATGATGACTATGGTGCGTCATCCTAGTCATCCAGTAGGATTAGGAGTTTTCTCACCACACTTTGCTCAACCAACAATTTTTGTTCCTCAGTTAGAATGGTTACTTATGGAAATATGTGGGGAGTATCATCAATTGTTCCTAGTTTTCCTAGGGGAAATGTTGCTTCTCGCAAGTCATGAGCTTAGTATATTTCGATGTTTGGAGGGGTTCCATCTACTGGTAACTTTCCTTGAGGGGCTAGTTTAATTAGAGAGAACCCTATTGCTAGTTATGTCACTCATATGTTCGTAGTATCACTTAGGTTGGTCTGTCTTATTCTCTTGGTTACAACCTCATGAGCAGTCATGCTCTTAGCGGTTCTTTTCTCTCTAGGCGCGCGTACCTTGGGGGGGAATATTTCTTCTACCACTCATTCTGGCCTATAGAAGTCATATGCAAGGGTGAGCCCATTCCTTAACCAACACACCATGCATCACAATCCCCATATGTGGGAGGGCATAAGGTTGGACAATGGCTTCTCATGCCTATGATCCATTTAGCCAACTCCAGAATCATTTATTTTCTTCTCTTGATTTACCATATTTGGAAAATTTGACTAATTACCCAATCCATCATGATCCCTGGTCCACCCATGCCTCTTATTCCATTAGATCTTCCAAAGTTTGAAGGAAGCCTAGCGAGAATCCATCTACCTACATTACCACCTATCACTTATGGTTATCTTCTAATTCTTTAGTTGAGGATTATACTAAACTTTCTTGTTCCAATGTATGTTATCTAGGGATGCCTAAAAGTGGTATATCGAGTTAGATATTACATCCTATTAGCTCAAACCTTCTTGACAGACTTCCAGTTGCCTACTTGGTATGATATCGACTCTGATGTCTTATCAAATTTCAAGCAAGATGATGCCATGTTAATTTATGACCATATTCATGAGTGGCATCATTGTAAGATGTCATTGAGAACCGTGTCACCTAATGAAATAATACATAAATGGTTCATTTTCTCTCTCTAACCCTATATTCCGAAGGATGTGTCCATGTTTCGAGTTGTTATCGAGGAGAAAACCATTTTAGCTTGCTAACAATTGGATATTATCTATTCACATTCAAGTATGCTATATGATGCATTTCCTAATGCCCCTAAGCCTTCTATTGACCCTCTTAAACCTTCTACTAGCCCAGATGTCGATGGTGTAATTGGGTTTGTTTACGATTCTGTGAGCCAACTTGTTTCTCACCTTGGGAACTTGGCTTTGATAAATAACCATCTCCTAAGAATTCCATTGATGTTCTTATGGTCAATTCCACTCAATCTAGGAACAATCATCAATCTAGTGGTAAAATTAATAAAAAGAACAATAAAAAAAAAAACAAATTTTCTCAGGAACCTGAAACCAACCCTCAGAATCAGGAAGGAGGCACCAGTGAACATTGCATAAAATCAAATTCTCTTGTAAAATATATCAAGGTGGCCACCTAACTCATGAGTTCCCTTGGATGGATGATGTCCATAGGCTCCTTTCACCACCATCCACTCAACAACCTATTGTTTTGACTCATTCATTCCATGCACAACCTAAAAAACATATGGTTTCTCAACCTCCTCCACCTCTGCAAGGGGGAAATGAGGGGTCATTTTCTCATACCACTCATAGTCCATCTGTATTTATCGACAAGGAAGATGTGAATATGACCATGCGAGCTAAATCATATGATGTTCGTGACTCGATTTCTTCTTCTAAGGAATCACCAGCTCCACTTATTTCGACTGGACCTCTCACCTTGGATAACCTTATGGAACCTGTCTATCAGCCCCCCCGCCCCCCCCCCTAAGAGTGTTCTTTATAAGACAACACATAATCATTCCACCTGGACCACTCAACATTATAGTGTTGTTGACGATCCTTCCCAGGCTCCTTGTGTGATGTCTTCCCTAGAGGTTTTTCAAAGTTGTCCTCAACAGTACAAGGGTTTGTTGTTTGTGATTGATGGAGTTGATCTGTCTGACTGAAGTATCACCACATTTAATGATTGCAAGTTTGCTCCTCACCTTTTTCATCAGATCGCTTTTCACATTATCATGTGTGTGTCTTCCATAGGAATATTCATTTCACTTTGGCGGATAAAGGATCTTCCACTTGTGTCATGTTAAAATCATGTGTTGTCTCACTAAGATGTCTTTTTACAGGAAATCTTAATCCCTACATTAGTTGTCAACCCAAGGTAAGTCTTTATATTTTAAGATTTCCAACACAGTATGTGCAATGAAGCTAGAGGTTATATAATGATGAATCATTGCAATCATTAAATGCTAATTCTTCAATTCAATTCACACAACTTTGCAAAGAATTATTTATGAAAGGAATGCTCGCAACACCCTATGTAATTTTATACAACTTGTTCCGAAACCAATTGGAATTGAATGCAAATGAGAATTATGCTGAGAATCATTCAAATAAGCTTGAGACTAATCACACTTCATCAAGTAAAGAAACTACAATTATCAAACAACACTACCAATCTATAACAACCCAAATCAATCTAAATTACACAATTGAACAACAATAATAAATGAACAACAATCAACAATTGGTAATTTGAATGACAATCGGTAAGAGACCAACAACAACGATAAAGGATTCCTAAACGGTAAACATTATATATTTCAATTTGAAGAAGATAATCAGTCTTGTCTCTCAAGATCTATGATAACATCTATTCAATTGAACAGGAATCAAACACGCATTCACTCATTCTAATCAATGCACTACTTAAGTATATCTCACAGCTTCAATGTAAATCTAAGTGAACAATAGTATAAATCAATATCACAAATCTTCAAGATAAATAAGATAACTAAACATTAAATCAATTACAAAGACTGAATATAAACTATAACACAAAGGAGTAGTGGAACTTCTTGTGATTGGGACCAGAGTCGCCAGAAGCCTTTTCTTAATAAAAACTCAGAATACGGATATCTATCGAGCACAACCTTCTTTCATTAAATTCAAAGTAATAGTTGACAAAGTCACTGAATTTACAACATTTTTGCTTCAGACAAGAATAATTACACATTAATAGTCTAAACCTATATCTAGTTTCCTTTTGGCCCTATATAACATAAAAGAGAAACTTGGATAGAAGCGAATCCTCAGGATTAGGAGATCTTGAGGATTTCACAATATAAAATCTGATCATATGATAAAACAAGAGTATTCGAACTGATCTTCCACTTCCTTGTCTGCCCTAGATGCCATGGATTTTCCCCTTTATGGCCTCGTGTTGTCTTGCCAACTGAACAACTTTTGCCCAATCACATCCCTACATACAAAGATAGCAAAGAATTAGTTTTTCATACTAAATTCACCTATTCTATCACCAAATAGTTTCTTCTAACTTTAACTGATATTTTCCTCATTTTATTCTATAAACGGATATGATCTTATAAGGATGAATGATAAATGAAGCATTAAATGAAGAGAAATCACACCTTTTTCCAATCCCAACATACTTCCCAGCTTACCTTGTTGCATGTCCTCGTGCAAGATTATAGTTCAAATGCAACTGCATGAGGGAATAAGTAGGGTATACTTTCTCCTTGTAATTCCTAAAAACATTCGTTTGCTTGAGGACAACAAAAACCTCGGTTACCTCATGATATTTTAAGTTATAATCACTATGGTATTGATCAAGAGGGTACCATATGATTAGGGTTTTTTAGCAGCATCCTATCGAGTCTAGTACCATTGTTAAAATCATATTTCTATATTTATAAAAATGGAAGAGGCAGCTTGGAAGTTATGATATCTAAATGGCTCTCGAGCCCTCACAGTGTTACTCAAAACTTCCCATCTTTACCTTGATGTAGCCAACGCTTCCTCTTTAATATCCTGGAAGTATGTTAGGTCCCTATAATAATAGTGATTTGCCCATTAGTATTGTAGTTGTATCCCTTATTAATATTGTTTTTCCCCTATCGACCCCATATTGTTATTACTGTGCCCCACATAATCCCTCTATTGTTATTTTTGTGCCTTTATATTATTATTGTTAGGTAGGCTTGGTTATATTGTGACCCCTTAGACTCCTATATATATAGAAAGGAGGTTGCCACATTGAAGAGGCTGAACTCTAAGGCATTTATCTCTCTTTTCTATCTTTTTGTGTGCTTTTTTCACAACAAAGTATTCCTTTCAGCATGAGTGATATGAGTATGGATTGGCCCCAATTTGCCAACGACACCATATTTTTTCATAAGCTACTTATGTCAGATAGATAGGAGTAGTGGTTGTGTAGGTTCTCCTTTGACCCATAGGTCAATGCCATACTCACACCTTTTGAATGTGATATAAGCCTTGGACCATTTTAGTTGATTAAAAGTAAAGGAAAGGAACGCCTAAAATTGAATTTCCCTTATGAAAGGGGTAGGGTGGCTATCCCTGTCATCCTCTAAAACAAAATTATGCATATATATCAAACAAAGGAGGTGCTAAACCTTCTCATCATGTTCTCTGAAACACTTAATAAAATCAGGAGTGGTTTTAATTTCTGCCAGTTGACCAGCCTTAAAGGCCTTAAATTTTAACAGGAGATATCTCTCCATAAGAAATAAAGCATAATTGGTGGTGGGAGCTCGACAAGGTAAAGTGTTTGAATAGAGAGAACATATAGTGTCCATTTCTTCTCCAGCTTTCTACAATTTACCCTCTAAATTTTCAACCTTCTTTTGCTCCACCTAGTATTGAGCAAAAGTCTTAGCTTTCATCCTGGTAAGTGCCTAGAACTTCTTCGTTACCACTTGGTGTTCATGAAAATGGACCGCCTTTTCTTTGTTCTAAGCTAGTTCTTGGTGAACTGTTAAAATCACATTCTTTAATTTATAATAATTTATTCTCTAATCAAGGGGGTCTAAAGAGGTGTTTCATCTGTTTGAACTTTTGCATCATGGGTCTCCTCAGGGCCAGTCTGCATAGAAGCTTCAGTTGCTTCCAGAATTACAACTTGAACATTTTCTTCAATATCAGTCTCAACAACAATGTCCACAGTGAGGTAGCCCATTTGAGTTCCTTGTGAAAATATACAGGGCTCCTCAGTTTTTATGGTAGTATCTTCTCTAATAGTTGGCTTAGTTTGGGTTTCTTTTGGGAAAAACTCAAAAAATTGTGCCTGAGTCTAAGCATCCTTCATGAAATATTGTTCTATTTGTGTCCCTAGATTTTCCATTTCTTCTTTCAATTTCCTCATTTTGGTTGCTTCTTTTAGCCAACATTTCAACTGCTTGATTACTTGCTTCTATTTTTTGTATTTTCTGAGTGCATTTTTAAGCTTAGCTTTGTAGGGCTCTTCTACTCTAGGCTTCCATATAGGGTTGTGTTACCTAATGCTACTTGTACAGGCTACACTATGTCATCCTCAAGAATGTTCCCAATTGGAACTGTGTTTTCTGGTCGGATTTCTCCTTCCAACTCATAAATATTATTCATTTCATCTTCAGGAGATCCCAATGCAATGGTATCTCCTAAACAATTATCATTCTCATGGTCTTCTTCTTGGTAGGCCTTGTCCACAGGGGATGCTGAAAAGGGAATATCACTTGGTTGATTAGCATCCCTCAAGTTTTCACCTTCAGGGTTTCTTTCTGCTGGGGGGTCCACTGGACCGGTGCCTACGGCTTGAGTTTCCTTTCTGCTGGTCATTCCTTCATATTTCTTGGCTTCGAGGGGTGTTTCCATATCAATAATTAACTCTCTCTTCTCCTCCATGGTTTGTTCATGACCAAAATTGTTAGCACAGATCCACCAATCAGGGGTATAATTTTGTTCTTTAGTGTTCCCTGGCTATTCCCTGCCTTTGGTAAAGACTCCCATGTTTCCCAAAACCCTTGCGACTGCCTCCTCATATTCTTGCAAAGGAGGGTCTTAAGGACTAAGAGGAGGTTTGTAGGATGGTTTGAATTCTTCAGCTTGGATTGGAATGCGCCACTAGGCTTTTACTCTCACCAAGCATCTATGTTTAAATGATTCTAAGGGTGCGGTGGGGCTCTTTCATTTTAATATTTTCTTTGGGCCTGGGGTTCTCGGCCCTTGCTTCTCTGTTTTCTCATTTTCTGTGGGTGGATACAAGGTAGGATTTATGATAATGTCCCGTGTTAATTGTTTTGTGCCAGTCTATTTGTGATAATTAACTTAATTAACCCATGATGGCTGACTACACTGTGTGGGTCCTTGGCTGTCCTTACCTGTTGGGCAACATTATGTAACAGGGAATTTAGATAAAATGGTAAATTAACTGAAATTATTTGCTTTGAAATGGCTAGGTGTTTTAGTTGTTGACGCTTTGCCACGTCATGTCAGTCGTCGCATGTGATATATCTTTGAATGATGACCGCTAGCTCTTGCCATGGCTGTTGCAATGCCAAAGGATGAATTCCTTTTCCCGTTCGTACCAACCGCTCGCCTGGGTCTTGGAAGGCTTTAATTGTGCTGTATAAAAGGACGTGTTTTTCAACCCATTTTTCCCTTTCTACTGAAAGTTGGGTGACTTCGACTAGGACTTCTTCTGAAACCACCATGCTTATGACTTTAACCACTGTACTACTGTTCTGCAAATTTTGCAAAAATTCTAGCGGTAGCTCTTCATGGAATCCCTAAAATCTATTTAAATACTGCATCTAGCCAGCACGTTCAAGGATTTCATGGGCTTGATCCGATACCATCAATACTAGAGGCTCACTCCAAATTTCTCTTCCTCCCATAACTGTTGCAATTGAGTTTGGTTCTTCTTTATACCACTGTGTTTTAACCCTATAATACAAAACAACAACAATGTATATCACAACAACTATAAAGGAAATGTCACTACTTCGATAATTTTTTTTTTTTTAGTTAAGTCATTCATCCTGTCAGCTATACTTAATGAAAAATCATATGTTGTCATGCCCACCATAATGGTTTGCATTCTTCGACCAATCATAATTTTCTGCTAATTATTACATATTCTTGCACATCATGCAATTTGTACTGTAGAGGTAATCCGAATGATTGTCACATAGTTATCCATAAATGGAATACATTCCATCCATACACAAGCCATTCCCCCCCTGACGAGAAAAGGGTTCCCACGTCCTTTTAGCACGTGGAAAATAGGCAAATAAATCAATGTGAAATAAATGCCCACAACCAATCTAAAAAGCACAACATGCAAATATATAAAGAATTTAAGTGATATCCGCTGTCAGATGTGAACTGGCCAAACCAAAATAAAAACAACAATATTAAGTCATTATGTCAAAGATTTTACCATGAGTGGAATTAATCACATCAACATAATCGGCAGGTTATGTTTAATGATTGTCATTTAATGTGCAGGCATATGGAATATGATAAATATAGATAAAAATTACCATGATATGTGATTTGTAAAAGTGCTGCCAAATGGAAAATTTTGTTAGAAATAAAGTCATAGGTGATAATAGGTAGATGTCATATGGAAATATAAGATAATACTTCAATACCACAGCAGAGCCACTACTGCCAGCAAGCATTCATAGCCTTGGAAGGGTTGCTTTTTAACCCTTCCAAATGAGCCAGAGTCCTTTCTATAGTTTATTTTTTCTTTCTTTCGTCACAAGGAGACCACTATGTTGGCATGGTGACTAGATAACCATGGTGCCACTCACCAGGGTGTAACAAAGATGACCAGGTTGGCTAGTGATGGGACCCCTGTTCTTCCGACAAATTAATTATCAAGAAGTTCATTACCTTGGTTTGGTAGCCAAATTGGAATGTCACCTACTACATTCTTATGTCATGGTAGGCTAGCTCATGGTGAGACCCCCTATCCTCTTTGGACAATGTCTTAAGAATTTTTCTATTTTATTTTTCTTTTGAAATATTTCTTGTAAAATGGGAGGCTCATTTGCTCCTTAAGAGTTAGGGATGGTGTAAGAAGTAATAATATGCCAATGGAAGTATTATACTCTTACCCTTTAACATTATAGTGATGAGTTTTATCCATTTGGAAGTATAAACATAAGCCAACATGGATTAAAGGTAATGAATCATTTCATGATGTGTCCAAAAGAAAAGATGGTTAGACAACCATTATAAAGATATAGCCTAATAGCTTGATGAATAAAGATATCCAACAAAATGGTTTTAGAAGTCATAGTCACATTGTTATTACCATTTGTATTTAGAAGATGCACAAATGAAAATGGTTCTTATTTTCAATACAAAAGAAGAAGAAAATGGCATAATGAGTAAGTGAAAGATGAGAAGAATTCACAATTTAGCTCTTAAAAGGTGCGGTTCAATCGACAAAATCAAAAATAAAAAATAAAAAACAAGGTGTTGTTCAATTGATTGAATGGTAATCGTTCAAGAATTTGCACAATGAAATCAATTAAAAAACAGAATTTTTGTTCAAACAATTGAACGACAATCGTCTAGTTGTTCGAACAATGAAATTGAAACAAAAATGAAATGCGTTGTTCAATCAATAGAATGGTAGTCATTCAATGGTTTGGGTAATGAAAATAAACAAGAAAAACGTGTTGTTCAATCAAGTGAACGACAATCGTTCAATAGTTTGAACAATAAAAACAAATAAGAAAAAATGCATTGTTCAATCAATTGAATGGAAAGCATTCAATTGTTTGAATAGCGAGAAGAAAAATGTGTTGTTCAATTAATTGAATGGAAAATGTTTGCTACTTTGAACAGTGAAACCTGAAAAGAAAAACAATGTGTTGTTCAATCAATTGAACAAAAAGAGTTCAATTGTTTGAACAACGAAAAGAAAAATGTGTTGCTCAATCAATCGAACAACAAACCTTCTCTTGTTTAAATAGTGAAAACAACAAAGAAAAAATGTGTTCTTCAATCAATTGAACAATAAATGTTCAATTGTTTGAACAACAAAATACAACAAAATAAAACTTCATTGTTCAATCAATTGAATGACAAATGTTCAATTGTTTGAACAACAAATTACAAAAGATAAATAGATATACTATTCAATCTTTTTTTTTTTTTTGTAAGTAAGCATTTGTATTAAGAAGGAAAAAATAATGTACAAAGGGGCTACCCGGGAAGAATGAAGCCCGAAGCTCATCTGAGAACATGACAACTGGACCAAAAGACTTCGTACAGAGCCCCTAAGAAAGCGGGCAGCCAGCAAGGATGAACTATCCACCTCGGCCTAGAGGAGTAGACATGAAAAGAGCAGTGCTGACCAAGAGACAAATAGACTAGCTAAGAGACTAGGGCCCGAGAAGGGGTTCTACTCAACATGGGTAGGAACAACAGTTTGACCCTTTTGGCCTTTCTTCTTACCAACTTTGACCCATCCAAGATGATCCGGCTTGGATGGAAAGACTTGCACACTGAGCTGTGCTGACGGAGAGATCTCCTTGTCCGAATCCGAAGGAGAGGTCTCATGAGTTTGTTTTTGTGAAAGAGGAGGGGCCGAAGACTCCACAGGACCTGTTGGGGGCGGGTCCTATGTAGGCGAATCCTCCATCCTGTCCTCATTCTCTTCCCCTTCATCAGAGCTGGAACTGAAGTCATCCATGCGGGGTGGGTCACAAGGTTTCCAACTTTTGGATTTCGGCTTGGGAGCAGCCTTCTTCTTTTGGGCTGGAATCACTGGACACGCTCTGTGAAGGTGCCTTATAAGATGGCAGTTTCTGCAGCGGAAAGCTGTGTTCTCGTAATCCAGGGGCTGCATCCAATGGAAGTCTCCAATCTTGAGAACGATCTGATCTGGTAATCCTTTGCTCATATCTATTTCTGTGCAGATTCTTACGAAGGTGTAGATGCCTTTTTCCCCTTTGGAGGTGTCTGTGGCTAGATGGCGGCCTAGCTTGTCACCGATTCCTTCAAACACAGCAAAGTGCCATAAAGGAGCTGGGAGGTTGGGAAGTCTAACCCAGATGGGGAGTTTGGTAATGATAGCTGTAGAGGGATCAAAATCTGGGAACCATGGGGTTAAAAAAAGACCCGCTGAGTCCCAAAACCAAGGTCCCTCAGTTAGAGCTTTTTGATAATCCTCACTGTCAACAAAAATCACAATGAAGAAGCCTTTAGAGCAGAGAAGAACCTTGCAGTTGTTGGTCCAGTTGGAGTGAACCCATTTGTAGAGGTCTGCTGTGCGTGGCCATAGACCGTTGAACCTGCAAATGATGCCCTTTTCGGCAAACAGTTGGAACTGCCTGTCCATTGTTGGATGCAATATTTCAATGGAGGGGGTTTCCTCCATCTTGTCCACCAAAAAAGGTTTTGGACCTTGGACTGGTTGAGCTGCATTCTTGGATTTCTGGGCATGAACAGCATCTCTGTAAGAGAATGCTGCTGCTGAAGATGACTGTCCAGCCGCCCCCCCTCTTAATCGAAGGGAAAGAATGGTAGTAGCATTTCTTTAAATATTGTAAAAATAAAGGGGTAAGAGGTCTTCAAGCTATTTACCTTTGAAGAGGAGCCTTTGAGAAGCTGCAGGAATCCCCACCCTGAGATCCAGTTTATGTTTGAGGTCCTGCACGAAGTCTGAAGAGCTCACCCATTGGAGCAGAGTTTTGCCTGAGAGGAGCGTGATGAAGATCTGGAAGGACTCGGAGTGCTTCTAAATCCGTCGATCTCTGCAAGACTGAGGCGAGTCTCTTTGATGTGTTTCGTCAAACATTTTTCTTGCGTCTTCCCTGCTCAGGCTTATTTCAGGTATTCTGAGACTAAGAATTTCTGGTAGCATTAACAGGCTTCCACTCCTTGAGGAATACTCGGAGAGGAGTCGAGACGAGTGAAAAGGGACATACAGAGTAGCCCAGGTTCCCGCCCTTAAAAAATACCGGGAAAGAGGGACCAAACAGGGGAAAAGCCGTATTAGTGAAAAAGAAAAAAACACCTCAGGCTGAAGGGACTCTGTCTGAGCCGTGAACAGGAAGCGGTTTCCAAACCAGGTGACGCTCGAACCTCTTCTGGGATCCTGGCAAGAGCAGTCAAGGTATAAGTCGAGCAAAGGGAGGACGCCGGTGATGTGGACAGCTCCTTCGCCGACAGAGCTCAGCTGGAGAGTATAACCGCGCAGAAAACATAGAACAGGCCAACCAACCACAAGGTTGGGACCTTGGAGGGGTCGCGCCGCGGAGAAGCAGCGATCCCAGGCTGCGTTGGACAGAGAGAAGCAGGACCTGCAAGAAACCCTAGTTGCTGCCATTCTCCTATCGCGATTATCTTCCTTTTCTCTCTATTCCTCCCCAGATATACTATTCAATCAATTGAATGACAAGCATTCAATTGTTAGAACAACAAAAACAATGAAAGGAAAAATAAATAAATCCATAATTACATGGCAATGTCTACAAAGGTATGTACATTATTTACAATTTTTAAGCAATTTCAATTTTATAAAGAAAAGGATGCTAGCTTACCATTCCCTGCATCTAGAATTTGCATGGAAGGGTCCTTGTGTACCTGCTTGTAGAAAGACTCTTTGGTAAGTGATTGATGATAGATGCGCACTTAATGCCCATTTACCTTAAAGGAATGGTTGGATCTGTCTATGGTAGTCAAGATAATAGTACCATTTTTATGTACTTCTTGAATCTCATAAGGGCTGAGCCATCTTGTTTGCAGCTTGCCTAGGAAGTCTTGGAAAATGGAATCGTACAAAAGTGCCTAATACCCTTTTTGAAATGTTTTCTTCTTGATAAGGTTATGATACCATTTTTCCCTTTGTTGGTGTATTATTGTAGTTCATTGCAAAGCAAACAATCGAGCTTCATCTAGTTCGTTAATCTACTGAAGACGCTTGGATTGAGCTTTCGTTAAATCAAGACCCACTTCCTAGGTCATCCTTAGAGTCTTTATTTCGAATTCAAATGGAAAAATTGGTTCTTTACCAAACACAAGCTGGTAGGGAGAGTATCCAGTAGTATTCCTCCAAGTCATACGATGGGCCTACAAGGTCTCTAGTAGTCTAGCAACCAAATCTCACTGGTACATTGAGACTGTCTTGGTCAGAATTACTTCTATAACCTTATTGGTGCTTTCAACTTGCCCGTTCACTTGCGGGTGATATGAAGAAGTGATCTTGTGTGCGATATGATGGTTTCTAAGAGTGGCAATAATCTTGTACCCTATGAATTTCTTTCCCCCAGCCATGATCGCTTCTCGTGGTAAACCATACCACACAAATAGCCCAAAAAGGAAGTTAATCACTGCTTCCTCTGTGGCTCTTGGTAAATCTACTATTTCCACCCATTTTGTCACATAATTCGTGGCTACCAATCTGTAGGTCTTCTAATTGCAAGGCGGATGGAATGGACCTATGAAGTATAATGCCCAATGCTAGAAGGGTTCTATGACAAATTGTGGCTACAAAGGTATTTCATCAGATTGACCAGGCTGGCCCATACTTTGGCAATTGTCACAGGCCTAGGCATATTTTTTGGCATCCTTAAAAATAGTGGGCCAATAATAGCCCATTTGTAATATATTATGTCTGTCCTTCAATCTGCGAAATGCCTTCCACAGGGTTTGTCATGCAAAGCCTCCAAAATGTCATGGATCTCATCCTCATGGATACATCTATGTATACACATGTCAGCCCCCGTATGAAAAATATAATCGCGTATCGAAGAGAACCAAATGTTGCATTGAACAATCAATTTTCTTTCTCTTGTTGTTAAATGTTTAGGTAGCTTCCACAATACTAGATAATTTTCCACATCTACATACCATGGCATCTTAACTCCCACAACAAACAGTTTCTCATTTGGGAATTGGTCATCTACCCCTAGTGGATCATTAACCTTTGGGATTCGAGATAGAAAATTAGCAATGATATTTTCCTTTCGTGGATGATCTTTAATGGTAATGTCGAAGTCCTGCAAAACAAATAACCATCGTGTTACTCAACCATTTGTGATTTTCTTATTATCTAGATATCTAATGGTAGAGTGGTCAGTGTACATAAAGACTTGGTAGCTAGTTATGTAGTGTATATATTTGTTTATTGCATAAATAACTGTTTAGAATTATTTTTTTGTCACTGTGTAATTGAGTTCTACTGGGGTGGTATTTTTTCTAATGTAGTGTATAGCATAAGGCTTATATTCCTCCTCCTAGCTGATGACAGTGCCTATGGCTACATTTGATGCATCCCTGGAAATGTGGAAAGGCAACTCCCATTTTGGTCCACGTAATACTGGTGTTTTTGATACTAGTTTCTTTAATCTTGCAAAAGCTATGTCACACTTATCAGACCAACTGAAATCAACATTTCCAGCTAGAGCATATAAGGGTGTTGCAATCTGTGAAACATTCTTGATGAATCTGTGATAATAACCTACATATCCTAGGAAACTACGTACCTTTGTTTAGGTGCAGGGGGTAGGCAGTAAAATAATTACCTCTATTTTTGTTGGATCTACCTATATTCCCACTGCAGAGATGTAATGTCCCAAGATCATGCCCTCAATCATCATCATATGAAATTTGACATTGCTTAAACATAACCTGGTAGAGATGCATCATTATAAGACCTTTTCTAGTGCTTGTAATACTTGAACAAAATCATCCCCATATGGAGTAAAATCATCTATATATACCTTCATTCCTTCATTTATTAGATCAACAAATATGCTTGGTATGGCTCTCTGAAACATGGTTTGGGCGTTGCATAAGCCAAATGGTAATACCCTATGTGTGAATGTGCCCCAAGAACATGTGAAGGTTGTTTTGTCCTAGTATTCAAGGGAAATCTTAACTTGATTGTACCTACTAAAGCTATTTAGAAAGGAGAAGAACTGCTTCCTTGCCAACGTATGAAGGACCTGATATATGAATGGGAGAGGAAAGTGATCTTTGTATGTTTCCTTATTTAACTCTCGATAATCTACACAAATATGCCACTTCCCTTTTTTCTTGAGGTCGACCACCAATGGAGAGACCCATTTACTATTCAAGATAGGATAAATAATGTTTACGTCTACTAGCTTCTGCAATTCCTCTTTCACGATATCCTTGAGGTGAGGGCTCAACCTCCATTGAGGCTATCGGATGGGTTGCGCATCTTGTTATAGAAATTTTTGGGCACTTCAACCCCAATCACAAATGTCCATAAACTGAGGGTTCTTAAGTCCCTAAAAGTGTTTCTTCACTGCCTAAAGGAACAAGGTCAACTGATTACATCATCTCCCAGAATTTCTCCACTGAAAACTGCTCATAAATGGTCAAACCTAGACCATACTGAAAGCTCAATGCAGAGGGTGCGATGCATATCACCTTCCCAATGTACAGGGTGCAATGCATACTATTTTTCTCCTCTGTAGGGTGTGATGGTCAGGAATGGACAAATGGCAGGGACAAAAATGCCACTCCATTTTCGACCAAGGATGAGTAAAAGATCATCATTCTCCAAGTGGAAGCAAGAACTATCAGAGAGAAGACACTAATCAAGAGCCTAGAAGATGACTCACCTCTTTGTAATCATCTATATATGGATCCCTCATCACAGAGATCCAGAGGCTGAAATTTTGTAACTTATAGAGAAGTGTTGTTGGTATTCTGGTGTACATTCACAGTGTTAGGTGATTTAGCTTTGCTTGAGGTGAAGAAGGGCTTCTTAGCTGGAGGATGATGTTGGGTCAGAGCACATGGTTGTAATCTTCTTGCTAATTTTCATATGAATATAGCTATTCTTGTTTCCTTCCATATTCTTGTGTACTTGTTTATATATTCTTGTATATCGTTAATGCACATATGATCCTACATTATTTATGAACTTAGATCCTTGTTTCTTGCATAGTAGTATGTTGCTGTGATTCTACAGGTCCTTTTGAAGCTGAGCAGATAAGGAGCAAGCGGAAAAACTCTACCAAGAAGAAGAGGAAATCGAGCGCAAGACTCAGGTTTGCCCTCTTGGTTCTCCTCTCATCTATTTTCATAAAAGGAATCAATAGTAGACTTTGATTGTTTGTTTCTAAGATAGCCACCCATCTTAGTGGGAATAGCAACATCCGTGTGGACACTATTCCCGTAGAACAAAATGTTGACTCCACTGGGGAGCAACTAGATTACTTGTTAGCATATCTATCCTTGTTTCTTTTATAAACATACAGATGGAGCCTGAAGTCAAGCCAGCTAGCCTTTGAACTGCATTTGTCATACAAATTCAAAGTAGATCAATGCTACTTCAGTCAATCTTCGGGTTTTGTTTATGAATTAAACAATAGATCTGCAAGCAATCTAATTTCCCTAAGTGGTGGCTCTAGTAACCTCTTAGATACCCCCTGTGTTTTTACATACATTGATCTGTACTTATTCAGCTTAAACACTTGAACTAAACTGCAAACTATGAGTGAAATCTCGTTCAAAGTCTCGCAATGTAACCATCACACCGTGCCTTCAAGGCAGCTTGTATGCATCGCACTTCCCGAATGGAGTAGGTGCACTGCATACTAAGTTCACTTTGTAACAGGTGCGATGGTCAAGGAGGATTGATTTTACCCTTCGACTGTGGATTTTTCTCACTGTTTTCAATCTTATTCAAGATTTTTTGCTGTCTATAATCAATGTACTTCTCTGAATACCCCCTTCTCTTACATTATTCTACCTCCTTAGTGTAAAGAACTATAAACGTTTTTCATGTATTGTGCGTCATTTTAGTTCTCTTTTGCAAAAAGTAACATAGTCAAACTATCGTCCCTAGATCTGAAAGTGTCGTATCTATCATTTTCAGTTTTAGAAAGAAATCCCATTGTTTTAGATAGTTGATTATACAATTACTATTGCATAAGATTTGAATTACTAGTTTTAGAGTGTCAAAAAGCAATTTCAATTTCAAAATCGCAAAGTGTCTCTCTTGCTTTCACTTGGTTTCGAAAAACAATTTTGTTGAGTACAGTCACTTTAAAAGTAATTCAGCTTTGCACATATCTTTCTTAGCATCATTCACACATTATGAGAGCTGAAAAACAAATACATGCATGCGCATTTTCATTTTGAATGCTCGGCTTGATTTAGGACTGTGCATATTAGCGTGTGCTCTGTGCTATGTGAAGTAAAGATGCTTGACTTTCTTCCCTTTAGCAGCTAGGATTTTCATTGCTGAAAGAAGATAAAACGTTTGTTTATCATCTTAGACTGCATTTAAGAATTATACATACATCACGTGGTGAACCTGAAAGGCAAACTATTAAGCAAGATCAACTTAAAATAAATCTCAATGAATCTAACAATGCTTTGGAACTTAATGCACAACATCTAGAGGTCTAGGCTAGAGACGTATTCCGGCGTCGTAAAGCCTGGTAACTGTTGCTTTCAGTGATGGTTGGCTGATTCCTCCACTCTGAGACAACAAGTTCCAGTACGGACTTGTTCTCCCACGTATCGTCGTGTATATATTGGGAGATCACAATAGGCTCCATCCTTTATCCTTAGGAAGCCATGTCTGCCGCCCTATCGATTGTAATGCACCGAACACAACATTCGGGAAGACTGACTGCCTTACCGTAAAAATTATTCTGTAGTTTTACGATTGGTTTGGTAATCCTCTCTGCCTAGATCTCCAGAGAAGTCCATTTTTCCCCTATTCAGACTCCTTAAAAGAAAAGGTCCTTTGAGCGCTTGTCACTTCAAGCTCAATAAAAATTGAAGGCGACTAGAGTCATCTTTTGTTTTTTCTCGACTCTTTAAAATTGAGAAAACAAGTTGTGTCCAAGCATCTAAAAATTTATTTTAATCAAAATAACATCACAAATTCCCCCGTTGATCTTCAGGTTGAGAAAATGGAGTCTACCAACCAAGGATTTCCCCGTGAAGGAAATCCTAGTCCCTTCCTATCTTGGGGAGATGTTGGTCCACCCCATATGACCACTTTGTCACTTCCAGGATTGACAATTGGTTTGCCGCTTTGGCTCTTCTCTACCTCTGTCGTTTAGAGTCCCACAATTCCTGAAGAGTCTAACCAGCAACTAGACAACACTAGAGTTGCCTCCCAACCTTCTACTTCATTTCATTCTCCTTCTCCTCCTTCCTCTTCACTTGATAAAGATGATAAAGCTGAAATTCAAGTAACTGAGAAGAAGAAGAAGCAGAAAGAGAAAAAGGAAAAGAAGAAAAAGGAACCAAAATCGAAAGGGAGCAACCAAGTATTGTCTAGCAAAAATCCACACACCGTACAGTCAAAACCTAAATCTCCTTGCGTCATTTGCAATGGAGACCACTATCACCGAGATTTTCACTGCATCCCTCGAATCTTAAGGCACTGGTCTCCTCATTTGCACCATCCGATAGCATCAACCTTTGGCAATCATGTTGAATGCTCACCATCAACCAGTGAAAGTGAAGCACATGGACAGTGAAGGAATCCTAAACCTCCTTGTAAGTTGCGTGAAGGTGATCACGCTGTCCACCATTGTCCCTTCCTTGAAGAGGCTAAAAGAGTTTTAGATAATTGTCTGGTTTCACCGTTATGACTTCCTCCTAGATATCAAAAACTCTTGCCGAGCCCTCCACCAGTTGAAAATCCGACTAGCCCATCCTTGTGGTTAGCTGAAGCACTTATCATTGAAAATGAAACCTCGGAATCCATACCAGATGAAATTGAAAGGGTCAATACGGCAGTTGACCAGGTATTGCCTTCATAATGTTCATCTTCAAACGATACCATCACCGAAGAGAAAGAGAACGAGATCGTTCAAATTCTTTTCATCAACACTGACTCCGATGAGCTTGGCGGCAGTCCTCCTGTTCCTTTACCGTAGGAAGGAGGTTAATCAGAGTCCTACCCGACCGTCTATTCGGTCCCACCACCAAGCAACCTAGTTGTTTCCTTCGAGTGGAATCTACTAGGTAGACCCCATTTTCTAGCCTGTATACCATTCAAAATTATTGTACAAGCTTACAGAATGGTCATGGTTGGTACCATCACTGATGAAGGGGATTCTGTGAGTATCCTTTCCTCAACTTCTTGGAAAGCACTTGGTTCACCATCACTTTTACCTGAAATGAGAAATCTAACAGGCTTCGACAAGGGAACTAGTCGACCTTTAGGGATCCTTCCAAATGTGCCCATTACTTTGAGAAGGAAAATTGTTCACATGAACGTTATGGTAGTTCAAGGACCTTTATATTACAATCTACTCCTTGGACGTGACTACATTTATTACATGGGAGCCATCGTCCCCTCACTCTTTAGAGTAATATGTTTTCCGCACGAATGCAGAATGGTCAAGCTCGTGGACCATTCATTCCCCATATCACACATCGCAAATAGTCAAACGTCATCCCTAAATGGTCTTTTCACGCAAGAAATGTCTCATCGATCTCTAGTCCGTCCACCTGATGAGCGCGAGTGATTCGGGGAGATGTGACTGAAACCCACGGGGCATGCACCTTGGTTTGTTTCGGCAGGAAAACCTTGGGTATAGGGTTGATTTCCACAAGGGATATATGACTAGTCTGGCGAACCCGTCCTCACAGGAAAATGGGAACAGACTGGAATAAGATACCTTCATTAAGGTTATGCCGAGTGGCTCCGCTCCCCTTTATCTGTTTCGATAGACATCGCTGAGAAAGAATTTTATTTGCTACGCGGATGAAACTTTCTTGGTGAATTGGAAATTTTTCGCTATACCTGGGGCATGCAAACCTTTCTGCATGCAAGTGAAGAGCAGCTATTTATTTTTTAAATTTGTAGGACCTCTAACCCTTTAAACCCGTAAGGCTAGTCGTTTCCTAACTTGCATAAAGAAAGGACACGGGGCAAAGTTTCGAAAGGTGCAAGCTCCATAAAAAATGGCATCTTGAATGAGACGTTTCTTATCATACGACTGGTGAGAAATTTTGTCGCAGACTTCAAGCTCGTTAAAAAATAAACTCTCCACGAGCCGTTTTAGCGCATAGTTCAAGCTCGTTAAAAAATAAACATAAGTCATGAGAAAGTGTTTCTCCCCGCGTTTAAGCTCATTAAAAAATGAACAGGTAAATAACCATTGTGAATGCCTTATCGCCAGCTTTTGAGCCTTAGTCGTGTTCTCGCATCACCTCCACTCTGTTTTTAGCCAATCATTCACCCCCATATGATTGTTTACCCCTTCGAGGAACATCTGCAAAGAGTGATTCTGCTAGCCATCCTTGTAACACTTCCATGATTGGAAAACTCCAAATCTTACCTGGAATCAACTGCTACCTAAAACCATCACTCGTTCCTTGAAAACGAGTCTTCTTTAATCTCTTTTCACTTGACTCGTAAAATATGAAAAGATTGCTGAGAAATTGGCCTCTCCGGCTCGTTAAAAGGCATTGGAAGTGCTATCCCTCCTCTAGATTTTAATCTTTTTTGACTTGAGGGATTATTACACAAAAAGATCGAGCGCTTGTCTTGTTCCGCTCGTTAAATATAAAAAAATCATCCTTTCTGTATTATTTTACGCTTTTTCAAACTTAAGGGATTATACAACGAAAAAGAATCTTCAGAGTCTTCTTTCTATTTCTTTCAGACTCTCTAAAATTGAAAGAGACCGAGTTATCTTTGTCGTTAAACTCGTTAAAACTAAATAGCGACAAACTCATCCAATAGGATGAGAACGAGCTTCACTATCGCTAGGCTCGCTAAAATATAGCGACAGGTTCGCCCGAAGGGTGGATTATAGAACAAGCATATGTTATCCTCCTCAAGCTTGACAAAAATAAAGAGGTACTGGTCAGCAATGACTGGGGAAAATTGGGAAGA
>APFE031631841.1:0-19694 GCA_000404065.3 Pinus taeda
TTGTTCTTGGCTTCTCACAAAGAGAAGCCATCCCCAAGTGGAGCCACTGTTAGCCTCCTGCTGCAGCAGGTTACTCATATTTCATGATTGACATTTTTACAGGCCAAATATGTCATACTTTGCATCCTGCAATGCTCCATATTTGCTAACAGTCACCAGAGAAAGAGGCCATGAGAGTGTGTTGCTCAGAGTGCAACTTCTGCATTCCAATTTTGAAGAATTATTTCATTTTTGTAGAATTTTCAGCTAAAGGGAGGTCCAAACAACTCAATCTTGGTCTCCCTAGGTTTCAATTTCCTGTTTTAGAATATAGAGAATAAATAATCTGTCCAAATAGCTTAATCTTGGCAGATTCTTAGATAGGCAGAGAATCAAAGGAGCCCAATTGTTTAATCTGGGCCCTTGGAAGAAATAAGGGTAGTTTGTAGATAGTAGGACAGAAAAAGAAAAAGTTGAAAAGCTGGGTCTGTAAGTCTAAGTGCACCCAAAGCAAAAAGAAGAAAAAATGTTAGGTAAGTAGGCTGGGTAGGTAATTTTGAGGTTGCAGAATGGTGATTTGTGATCAACTCCATATTTTCAAGTGTTATATTTATCCAGATCACAGTTAGCAGGCAGTTCCCATCTGAAGGACTTCAAACGAGGCATGACTAACTTCCCCTTCTTCCTCTTCCCGAAATCATTTACTAACTTCCCTTAAAGAGGTCAAGATCTGCTTGATATCTCTTAGTTTCATCATTTTCCATATCATTTGCCTTGATAAAGATCTGCTTTATCCAAAGAGGGTACATATTTTCTCTGCAAAGTTCTATCTCCCCTTTGAAGCCTAAGACCTATGAAACTTAGCGCTTTCTTGTCATTTTCATATTAACTCCTGACATTATTATGTAAATCCCTATCTATTTCCCTTTCCCCTATCAGAACTATGGTAATAATTCCCCTATGTAAATATCCCCTTCCTCTGGTTGAAACATAACCATAAGTATCTCCTTGGGAATTACTAAGTCACCTGGACCTTAGTAAGAACCCTCATCTCTGCATAAATTTCCCCTCCGATGTGTTTGGACTCCTTCCAAAACACAAAACCCCCCCCTTCAAATGCATTCACAAACCCCTGCGCATTTCATTTTTGGAATTTATTAATAGTTGATTAATAAATAACCAACGCGCCAAACACATTACACCATTTTCTAAAGTTTAAAACCCACCCGCCGCCGCAAATATTAAAGTTTATCATGCGCGCACCTTAACTAAACCCTGTGCATCTTCTCCTCTCGACCACCGTCCGATCAGCCCTCCCAGATCCAACGGCTCTTATGCATATCAGGCGCCCTCTTGTGAGTGTTCGTTAGCACCCGATGTCCGACGATTTTACCGACGTACACCGGAACAGCTGGCGGCATCCCATTGCATCGGGCCGCCCCTGACAAAAACCACCTTCGTACCAAAGGCGGTCCGATGCATACCAAAACCGCCCTCCCCTTGCGTAACAGGAGCGCCGTGTCACCCCACCACGTCGCCTCCACCTCACCCCTTCCTTCCTGCGCCTAGCTCACGTCACTCTGCCACCGTGTCCCGCCACGTCATCACCCTGCCGTACTGCCACGTCACCCTGCTGACGTCAGCATGCTGACATCACATCCGTACATTGGGGTCCTACTGCTGAAGTCATGCTGACGTCAGCAGCTGAAAAGGGAAACGCGCAAGCGCAAAAATCAAGCTTCGGAGCCTCGAATCGAATTTCTGAGGCAGTTTTCGATGTGCGATTAGTGCTAATCACGCATCGCTACGGGAAATAGGCCATATTGGAGAATCTTTAGGGAATATTTTGATTCCTCGGCCAATTTTGCACCGAAAAGGGCCGAAAAAGCCCGATTTTGCAGTTTTGAACGTATCAGAAGACAGGGGACTGGTACTTGTATGAAAATTATTTAGAAATAAGGATATTTGGATGTGATCTCCCACCTCACAAGTGGCCAAAATTCCTCCCAATGAGGATTTTTGCCTTAGAATACATTAGGTAGATGATCAATATGGATGAAATCCACTTCATTGCTGCTAAGAAAAAGTCCCAGATTAAGATAAAAGCACAAGCTGGCCCTTTCATTTACAACAACAGAGTAGTAGGGGAAGAGGCAGCTAAGGTTTTGAAGGAAATGCAATTCAATCTCAGTTTTACCTGGTCTTATGATCCATTAGGGATAATTTCTAAACTAAGGATAGAAACCAAGTCTACTCCTTACTTTCACACACCCAGGCCAAAAATAGAAAAATACAAAAATCAGCTAGAGTGGGTTGAGAACACTTTACAAGAGGCAGAAGAACAATAGGTCTCATCGTCAGTAGTGCAGACTCCAAGCATGCAGGAGAAGACAACCAAGAGGAGAAGAGAGGAAGAGTCCCCTTTAGGGACTGATATTTTTAGTGTGGGGTTTAAAATTATGTACAGAAAGAAGGCTAAGCTTAGTTCCAGACTAAGCCTTACCAAAGATTCAAAGCAGCAGACCATTATCACCAGTAACGAGCCACTTGTTTCTTCATTAGTGGGTGATCAGTCTACACAGTCTCCTACTACCTCTTCAACTTGACAAGGCTAGCAGAAAATAATGCAAACAACTACATCTACTTCAGGCGAGGTAGAGAAGAGAATAATGGATATCTTCAAGGAAATAAAAGTTAGAAATGAAGCCTTAAAGATTAACACTTACAACTAGTTCTGGATGTAGACTTCCGGTGCCCAAAGTAGGCTGCTGTCAGCCTTTGACTTACAGAAGGGGAAAATGCAGATGGCATTCCTTCAGGCACGATTTCCTCAACCCAAGGGAGCATCAGACTACAAAAAGACATCTTTTGAGTTTGATGTCAAGGATATACATCCCATTGACCAAATGGAGATGCATAGGAAGACTTGGGGAAATGATTTTCTCTACTGTCACTAACATACCCATGACTTTGTCCAAATTACAGGTCACATTAGAAAATGTCCAGTCACAGCTAAAGATGGAGAAATTTTATATTCTTGCCAAAGAAACCAAGATTAAAACCTTGGAGGATTTGGTAATCAAATCGGGTTATCATCCTGCAAACATCAATGCTTCATAGGAGTTGGTCAAAAAGAAGAATTTGGACATAGCAGCATTGAGGAAGCAGTTAAAACTGCCAGCTACTAAAGATCCTCTAGCTAAGGATATTGCAGAGACAAAGACTCCAAATGCAGATATGATGAAACTCGTCATGGAGCAGACTGCACAACTTAAGAAAATGGAGACGAAGATGGAGAAATTGATCAAGGAAAAGGAGAAATTTGCTAAAAAGACTGCCCCTTTAGAAGCACTTCTTATCACAGTCATTCCTACAACCATACCAGCTTCAACAAGTGCAGGAGATGCCACAGATCAACTGGCCAATGCAGTCCAAAATATGTCTCTACAAAATGAAGAAATTAAGAACCTACATGACCAAGTGAAACTTCTTGAGGTTCATCAAAAGAAATCTGATATTTTTCATGTAGCAGAGCTTCAGAGAGCTCAAAATCATATAGAAGTATGGAAAAATTCAACAGATGAGTCTTCCATTGGCCACACTCTGGGTGATGTCAAGGAAATTATATGGAACAACTTCATTGAGGAGATGGATGAAATCTGGCCATGTATCTAGATTATTTTTTAGCAGAAGGAGTTGATGGAAAAGGCAAAGTAGACAATTGCCAATATAAATGCTCAACTAGGAGAGATGCTTACTACAACCGACAACATTATAAAATTTCTTAATTCTAAAAATAGCTATGAATTGGATGATCTAGGAGTGGATTACATGACTGAAACTATTCTGGAGGTGAAGAAAGTTCTGACCAAAAATAACTTTGTAGTGCAGTTGACAGAGAAGTGTCACACTCTTGAAGTAGCAGCCAACGAATTTTTCACAAGGATTGATGCATTGAACAAGAAGGGTCTGCCTTCACTATTTGTGATCAATGATAAATTAATGACCAAGGAAGAATACTTCAAGAAGCTTTAGGACATTTCCAAGAACACAACCAAGTCCACCAACATCAAAGGTTCCATGACATGCAAGGCGTTTTACAAAGCCATCAACAACATATGTTTTATTCAACATGAGATAAAACAATTTTTCACTGTAAAACCCACTTTTTCCCGGTATACTAAGGTATATGAAATCAGCTGTAGGGTAACTAAGATAGAAATTCCAGATGAAGAACGGTGGGAAAAGTTGTATGAATTTCACAGCTGTGGCAAAACCTCTCTAGTCCACGATGTAAGTTGTTGTGTCACTAGTGTGATGGGAATGCACTCTATAGGTCTAATTCACTTAACGCTCACTCAAGTATAGAAGGCTTCCAGACTTTCGAAACCAACTGAAACACGTGCCTCTTTTCAGGTCGCCAATTTTCCAAAATATAAACCAAAACCTTCTAACTATGGTGACATTCCAACTCTCAACAAGGTAGTGACGCAACTAGTATTGTCGCTCTCTCCTCTGGTTACCACCACTGAACATTCAAGAAGACACATAAATATAAATTTGCATGCTTCTGCATGCACGGGGGTGGCCAAACCACCCCCATACTTTAATGTTGCTCATGTCATAGGGTGGTGGGATCGGTTACACAAACAACCCAATACCTCAAGCCACACATGATCAGGGACAACAAACTATGAAATTAGTAGCTTGTTGAGGACACCTTCTAAGGACCCTCCTTTGCCCCAAGATGCAAGTATTCTACATCATTTGGGTCTCCATTCTATAAGCCCACAGGGCATAATCAAGGGTGTGAGCCAAACAAATGTAGATATAAATATTTGGAAGCCTCATCCACATGGTTTCTTAAAGGTCAATATAGACGGAGCTTCTAAGGGCAACCCAGGGTTAGCTGGTTTTGGGGGTGCTATAAGAGATGAATAGGGTCAAATAAAGAAGATCTTTCATGGCCACTTGGGGAAGGCCACTAATAACATGGCGGAACTCATGGCCCTAGAGAAATGCTTGGAAATCTTGGTGGATTCAAATTCACATAATGTCATCATTGAAGCAGATTCAGAATTGATTATTCGAGCGGCCAAGTAATTATGTGATGGTACATCACCGGATAAAGTTTCAAAACATTGGAGGCTATCGCAGGTCTTTCACTGTATCTACACCCACCTACAAACCTTTAAAACTGTAAGCTTTGTCCGTGTGAAAGTAAAAGCTAACATGCTAGCTAATCATTTGGCGAATGAAGGAGTGACTAATAAGGAAAGGGATGCTCGGCACATTTGGGATGCTCGGCACATTTGGGAGTTGTTAGCCCCAGGTAAACTGTTAGAGAACTGTCGTTGTCAAGCTGCCAAAGATAGGGAGAAATGGTTTGATAGGATAGATCAAAGAGGATCAGGAGACAAGCGGGAGGATAGGGATGCCTAAACTATCTGCTTGTTGTTTGGCGGAGGAGCATGCAAATTAATTCGCTTGGCGGAAGAACCAACAACTTAATTCGTGCGCAAATGGTTTCTCGAACCATAAGTGGTATTTTGAGCAGGTTCTAAGTGGTAACCGGTTTTTCAAGGTTGGCCTCTGATTCCATTCTTCAAGCGACATGTAGTAGCGAGTAGGAGAGAGGAAACCACTTTCCGGGCAGTTAATCCTCGTGCTACTTGTCCACCCAAAATCAGCGTGGACTGTTGTATCCATGAAGGGTAGATAAACAATGGGGGTTTGATCATGCAAGTGGTTGATCGGTGATTGGAGGAAGGAGGTGGAGTTGGAATTGTGATTCGTCGTTATGCGGTTTAGCGATTCAACGTTAGTCGTTGGATCATTGAAAGAGATGGATGACAGTTTTCAGGCCGATCGAAGATCGGTGTTCGGTGAGCACAGTGGGAGGGCGTGGCACCAGGAAGTGCGGACCTGCTGCTTTTAATGGTTGTAGTTGTATTATTTTTGAAGTCTGATCTTTTGTGTATTTCCCGTGTAATCCTTTTTTTTCCGATAGAGTGAATGGTTCCGAGTTTTAAATGTTTAAAGCCAATAACGCTTCTGATAGGTTATGTGGACCATTTTTGGTATACGAAAGGAATTTTGGTTTACCCTGTAACATATGTAATGTAATTGTTCGGTTAATAGAAAGCTCCATTCTTACTTGACCAAAAAAAAAAATCTATATTAAGAGACATATAATATTGTGTATAAAATTGAAACTGTACTATTAAATAAAATAGAAATGGAAATAGTACAAATGTTGTTTGTGATAAGGAAAGTAATGAGCCCACAAATAGGGGTTTCCAAGATGAAGTCAAGATTTGAGAAATTTTAGAGTAACACTTAAAACACAAATTCACTGGTGGGTGAAAAGTGAAAACAACCCTTCTTAGAGAAAACATCTAAACTCAAATATGATATTGAGATAGATTCTTCCAAAAGACAGAATACATTGGTATCAATGGTATGAAAGTTGATGAGTTACAACATGGGTTTTTTACTCACATACTTTCGACTTTTTTAAGTAAGAAGGTTATCGTTGAAGGGATTGGTGCAACACTGAAAGATAATTCAACTGTTGTCAAAATATATGGGCATAATAAACAAGATGGGCAAAGCAATGAAAATTCACCAAAAAAATTAAAATAAATAATTTCTAGCAACTAAGAAAGATAGTGCAGTCTTATATGAGTAGCTACCATATTACATAGCTTCTTAATATTGTGTTTTACATATGAGGATAGTATCTTTGATGCCATGTTGAATTAGACAAATGTTGGTGAAATAACATGCTTTCTATCTTTCAAGCATTAGAAACCCAAAATCGAGGGTAATATAGGTGTGCAATTATTGGTATTGAAGGTCAAGATAAGTTATTTGGTCTTTTTATCTCAAGCAATGAAGAAATTTCAGAATTTAAATCAAATTTATTTGAAAAAGCCAAGAACCAATGGCGTAATGGAATCAAATTCAAGGCTTAACCAAAAGCGTATGGTGGGTTAGAAATGGGTTTTGAGGGAGATAAGTCAACTGAACATAACAAAATGAAAAGAATGAAGGTTGATTCCATTGTTAAGTATGAACCTTGGGAAAAACAAACTAAACAATGGCCTAGCACAATTTATTTTTCTCATATGCAATGTGACAATGATGAAAAAATAAATGATGGAAATTGGCAACAATGCTTAAAGCGAACTATTATTAAAATCAGCAAATCAACTATCCTGAAGGGTTAAGTGTTGAAAAGGATTAGAATTGCATCTGAACAAAATAAAGAACATCCTTATCATATTTTCCATCAAACAAGTCAACTTGATCATTTTCCATTTGTAGTGAGAATGAAACAAGAATTTTTTTATACAATCTCATTGCATTTAATGGAAAGTTATTTGCAAGAATCAATGGAAAGATTGAGTTGTATAGATGAACGATATTGAGGAGACTTTGTGATAGTTACAATATGAATGTGAATACATGGTGATATTCTTTCACTCCATGTTTAGTGTGGTGAATATTTCATTCTAATTGTTGATCATATAAAAGTTATCTATTATTTGGTATACAAGCATGAGTAGGGAGCTATAGAGCATAGAGCTTGTTATTTTAGTGCAAACTGGATAATAACTAATGAAATATACCTTGGTGTAGAGAGTGACCATGTACTTAATACTCAAGGACTACAATAAACTTCCTCCCACTATCAGTGTTGAAGAAAAACAAAATATTCAATCATTGGCAAATGGATGCCCATAAATGATGATTCTCCACTTGGGTTTCATTGGGTGAACAAACTGATTCCTTTTATCTATACTTTGAGGATGAAGCATTTGAAGGCGGAGACAAAGTGACATACACATATAGGTATAGGTGTAGGAATGATAACTAATAATTAATACCATTGTATCATATAGCATTAGTAATAATAATGAAGAATCATAGATCACACCCTTTAACAGTGTGACTATAAATATATAGTTCCGTTGTAAATCATATATTTATTATCAACTACTAACATTTTTTTTCGTTTGTGTATATGCGTTATTTGTAAAAGAACTAATGGAAACTTCGTACAAAGGACTTACCTTATGAAGTAACATGTGTTGTATTCAAAACCATATAAAATCACACATTATCTTAATGATAGTTGAGGACCTTGTGGCTTGAACCAAAGATGTGAATCTTACTCATCATAAGCAATGTGAAGCCAAGATTTCAACCACATTGGTCTAGTGGAGTAGTCACACATGCAGAGGAGCCCACCCATAATAAACGTAAAGGATGCAGAAATAGTAAACATAAAGCACACAAAGAAATCATAGTACTCCATGCCAACAATGTGCAAACTAGAGAATCACAGAACATAGTTGTTCATTTCGAAAACAAATACTCTTCACAAGAATCCATATAAGAAAATCATGTGTGCTTCCCCACTAAAAAACATGCAAAAGAAATGAATAATACATTAGTTATTTTTCAAATATAAGAAGCATTCTTATTTATTTAAAAGAAATCAAGAACAACATATGATCCAAGAGGGCATACATACAACAAAAGAGAATTGTAATTTTGCTCACATCAAGAATTTCCTCTCATAGAAACATGGAAAGATAGAGGATGTAAGGATAACTTCTTGTATTCATTAGAAAGTAAGGTGACCCTTGAATATAAGGCTGATTTTTAATTTCACATTGTGGAGATAGTTGATTCTATGAGATATTTTTTTGTGGGTCACCAAAGTAGACAATAGATATTTTTAGACCAATTACACTTGGATATGGGTTTTTAATAAAAAAAATATCATAATAACATACCCGTTTCATTGTTAGAAATTCAACTTTTAAGGTTGTAGCACTAAAATTATGATGTTGGAAGATGAAAACCATAACAATAAAATCCCAAAACCTAATAGATGAAGTTTCTTGAAGGAAAAACCATAACAATAAAATCCTAAAACTTAATAGATGAAGTTTCTTGAAGGAGAGAATTCCGGTTATCCAACAATAAAACTTTTAAATAGAATTTTTTAAATAAGTGAATTAAGTTTGTGTGGCAATTATTTAAAACTTACTTTTCTCGAATTAAGTTGAAATTGCTTTAAGATGGAAATTGATTTAAGATTGATTTTTTTGTCCACAAATTAAACTTAGAATATGAAATATGAAAACGGTTGCAAATTATAATAATAATATCCCAAACTCTGGTTAATAATAATATAAACTTAAGTTAGTATAACAATAAAAAATGGTAAATGAAGAAGTTTCTGGAAGGAGAAAAATAAGTTTATGGATTTACAGAACAATAAAAACCGATAGATAAAGTTTCCCAAAGAAAAAAAAATACATCTGTATCACAATAAATACCCATGACGGATTGGTTTAGGGGCAATTCGTTGAAAAACCAACCCCTATTTTTTACTTTTACTCAACCCAATGGAGAAGTTAAGTTGAAAGTATTTCTACGACTATAAAATATCCTCAAGGGAAGGGAAGGGAATGGAATGGAATTCCAGTGTGAAACAACTATTTTGATCATTTCGCCAGTCGTGCTTCTTGGCCTGCATTACTCGTCTACAGTTTCGATCGCTCTCGGCCCAATTTCGTAAGTTAACTCCCTCTCTGCGTTCTGTGTGTGAGAGTGTCAATATGGGCGAGGGAGCAGCGATCGGAATCGATCTGGGGACGACGTACTCGTGTGTGGGAGTGTGGCAGCACGACAGGGTGGAAATCATCGCCAATGATCAGGGGAATCGAACCACTCCCTCCTATGTCGCTTTTACTGATACAGAGCGTCTCATCGGAGATGCTGCCAAGAACCAGGTCGCCATGAATCCTATCAACACTGTTTTCGGTTAGTAATCTCTGTCACTCTTTTGAGGGAGTTTATTCCACTGCTTATTTCTGTATATGTGATTCAGTTGTTGTATATTAATTCCCCTTTCATTCTCGAATATGAACCGGGATATACATAATTCAGCTTATAGTTTTTTGAAGGTGATTGATATGAAGGCTTGAATTTGCATCTGTAAGATTCTTCTGTTTGTGTAGTTTTTGCATTTGTGTTCAATCTAAATCAGTTCTCTATGTTATGGCAGATGCAAAGCGGTTGATTGGTAGGAGGTTCTCTGATCCCTCCGTTGTGAGCGATGCGAAATTATGGCCTTTCAAGGTCATTTCAGGGGTTGGCGATAAGCCCAGCATCGTTGTAACATACAAAGGGGAGGAGAAGCATTTTGCAGCCGAAGAGATCTCTTCCATGGTTTTAACTAAGATGAAGGAGATTGCAGAAGCTTATCTCGGGACCACTGTTAAGAATGCTGTGGTCACTGTTCCTGCATACTTCAATGATTCTCAAAGGCAGGCAACCAAGGACGCAGGGGCAATCTCCGGTTTGAATGTTGTGAGAATCATCAATGAGCCCACTGCTGCTGCTATTGCCTATGGGCTTGACAAGAAGGCTAGCAGTTCTGGTGAGAAGAATGTTCTTATCTTTGATTTGGGTGGAGGTACTTTTGATGTGTCTCTGCTCACAATTGAAGATGGTATTTTTGAAGTGAAGGCTACTGCTGGTGATACACATTTGGGTGGTGAAGATTTTGATAATAGATTGGTGAACCACTTTGTACAAGAGTTTAAGAGAAAACATAAGAAGGACATTAGTGGTAATGCCAGAGCCCTCAGGAGACTCAGAACTTCCTGTGAGAGAGCTAAGAGAACCCTTTCATCAACTGCCCAGACCACCATTGAGATTGATTCCCTATATGAAGGTATTGACTTCTATACCACTATTACTAGGGCTAGATTTGAAGAGTTGAACATGGATTTGTTCAGGATGTGCATGGAGCCTGTTGAGAAATGCCTGCGGGATGCGAAGATGGACAAACGCTCAATCCATGATGTGGTTCTTGTTGGTGGGTCTACCAGGATCCCTAAGGTTCAGTCCTTGTTGCAGGACCTCTTCAATGGCAAGGAGCTTTGCAAGAGCATTAACCCTGATGAGGCTGTTGCATACGGAGCTGCAGTGCAAGCTGCTATTTTGAGTGGAGAGGGCAGTGAGAAAGTGCAAGATCTGTTGCTTCTAGATGTTACTCCCCTTTCATTAGGGCTAGAAACTGCAGGTGGGATTATGACAGTTCTCGTCTCCAGGAATACTACCATCCCCACAAAGAAGGAGCAAGTCTTTTCTACTTACGCAGACAACCAGCCTGGTGTGTTGATTCAAGTGTATGAGGGTGAGCGAACTCGAACCAGGGACAATAACTTGTTGGGTAAATTTGAACTTTCTGGTATTCCCCCTGCTCCCAGAGGAGTTCCCCAGATCACTGTGTGCTTTGATATTGATGCCAATGGTATTCTAAATGTCTCTGCTGAGGACAAAACCACTGGTCACAAAAACAAAATCACCATTACAAATGACAAGGGTAGATTGAGTAAGGAGGAGATTGAGAAGATGGTTCGTGATTCTGAGACATACAAGGCTGAAGATGAAGAGCACAAGAAGAAGTTAGAGGCCAAGAACTCTTTGGAGAACTATGCTTACAGCGTAAGGAATACCATTCGAGATGATAAGATTGCGGCAAAGTTAGATCCATCTGATAAAACGAAGATTGAGGATGCCCTTGAACAGACTATCCAATGGCTGGATAACAACCAGCTTGCAGATGCTGACGAGTTTGATGACAAGATGAAGGAGCTGGAGAACACTTGCAATCCTATCATTGCTAAGATGTACCAAGGCGCTGGTGCTGATATACCTGGTGGAGCCTATGGAGCTGCTGGCTCCCCTGAACAGGGTTATTCTGCTGCTGCAGGCTCGGGGCCTAAAATTGAGGAAGTTGATTAAATAATTTTCCCTTATTTCTTTTTTTTTTAACCGTGTTAGAAGATGATACAGCACCCTTACAAATCAGGATTTAGAAGGTGGATTGTCTCTCAATTTTAGATATGAGAATTGAATGCTGTTGTTTTGAGCAGCAAGGAAATGAGGATTTGTGTTGATATTCTACAAGATTTAGAAGGTGGATTGTCTCTTAATTTTAGATATGAGAATTGAATGCTGTTGTTTTGAACAGCAAGGAAATGAGGATTTGTGTTGATATTCTATTTCGTTATGTTGTTGGAATATTTTAGAGCTGTTTCATTTTTTCCAAATTTTTATATTGTTTTATTGGTTTTGTATTGGTGTTTTTGGTTCTTACAAATCTAGATTTAGAAGTGGACTAGTACAGTTTGTGTTGAAATATTTTATATCTATTTCGCTTTTATTATGTTGGAATAATGAGGATTTGTATTGTGTGCCTTTAAATATTTTATATCTATTTCACTTTTATTAGGGTGGAATAATGAGGATTTAGAAGTTAGATTGTCTCTTAATTTTAGATATGAAAATTGAATGTTGGTGTTTTGACTTGTAAGGAAAAGAGAATTTGTGTTGGATATTTGATTTTTATTTTGTTGGAATACTCTAGACCTGTGTTTTTTTTTCCTCAATATTCTTTTATTAGTTTATTGGTTTTGTCTTTTTTTTTAACTGATATTACATGGTAAAAGTTACCTGGTATAATACATGAAATTTTGAGGTTTAAATTTCATAATATAATAAGTTGCATTCTATTCCACTTAAAATTTGATAACTAAAATGGTCTATTTAATGATATGGTTTGTCTTGCTTTCACATGATGAAATGGTCTAATATATTGAGTAATAAAGATGCAAAATAATTATAATGACCTAACCATTTTTGTCAAAGAGAGATTTAATGATTTATTGAAGTAGTGTCACCAACAAAATTGAAACCTAAGCCTTTACGCTTATTCTTCCAAGCAAATAAAAGCATAGTCAAAAAGGTAAGGAGGTTAACTTGCCAGTGTGATTCTTCCAAGCATTTACAAAGGCATAAGTATGTTAACTTGGGATTATGAGGTTATTTTGTGTCTATAAAAAGAAATTACTATGGAAAACAATTACAGGAGGTTATGTTGTGTCTAAAAAGAATTACTACGAAAAGCAATTATAGGAGGTTATGTTGTGTCTATCCAAAATGAAATTAGGATGGAAGAAAAAATAGAGACATTAAGAGTACCACAATCTCTATTTACACTAAAAAGAGAAATCTTAGTTTAAAGCTTAAGTTTCCAACAAAAGTGGCATTTACAAATATCCTTATAAAAGCATCAATTTTTAAAATATTTTGGGATTAGCTATTTGTTAAGTTTTCAATTTTACATGCTTCTTTTTTTCATATTAATTATTTCTTATATTTGAGGGAAATTCCTTGTCATTGTTTGAGAAAATTTGCCACCAGTTAAATGGAAATCTAAATATCCTTCAACAAGGAATAACAAATATACAAAGTCATAAACATGTCAACTTGCTAATTTTTTCCTATTCTTTGTCATTTGTCAATTTTCTACATGTTATTTGGGTAAAACAAACATATTCTACTATGCATCCTAATCTTTGTAGAGCAAACTATAACTAAAATGAAGTCAAGGTGATTACTTAACTCTCCATTCACTTGAGCAATCCAAAATCACATTAGTTTCATACTAGACCATTTTAATTTATTAATGAATAATCTAATGATTCAAGGGTATAAGCATTTTAAAAATGAAGTTCTTATGTTTGAGGAAATATATTATTAGTGTAAATATATGATAATGAAAATTAGAAAAATATTGTAAAATATTTTCTGGTCTTAATTTCATTTTTTACAAGACCAAAACTTTTATCATATTGATGTAAGTTTTAATTATGTACAAATAATTGTTGCAAATAGATTCTTAATAAAAACAAAAAAAATAGCATGACACACAAATTTACATAAATTTTAACTTGGAAACCCAAAGACCAACAAGTTTTTTTCATTATATTTTGTACAATATATTAAAATACAATATAAATCCTATGAATATGAATTTTCAATCAAACCGTAAGTCCATAACTGAAACTACAAAGCTACGGGAAAACTAAAGCGTTTTCATAAACACACGCCCAACAATTGAAAGGGAATGTTTTAATAAGCATTATTAACACACATCCAACCATTGGACGAGAATGTTTTAATACTTCTTAAAAAAAATAAAAATAAACAAGGAACATAAAGGCATGTCAAATTTTAAAAGATTTATTTATGGCTTGTTATTTATATTATTATTATTGCTTAGTTTTTTAATTTTTAAGGACTTTAATTTAGTCTTTTCTTCCTTTCTTTTTTTTTCAAGAAAAATATTATAAATTTCTATTAAAAAAGATAATCAAAATTGCTTTCCTCATATATAGTCGTACTTCTTCATTTAAAATCTGAACTTATGAATGCAAGTCCACATAGTTCCTCTCATAAAGAGCCACCCTTGGTGAGGTAGTTGTTCTTGTTGGAAACTAGATCACTACTGAGAGGAGGAGGGGATTGGAGATGGGGGCAGGGGCGGGTGAATCAATATTGTGAATACTTATACAAATTTTCTCCTATTATTTAATCTTTAACATGCATAAACTGAAACACATAATTAGATATTAGTGCATCAAAAATAATTTAGAAACCATGAAAGCAATCACAAATAGACACAATTGCTTTTGGTGGAAAACTTATCCCAGACAAAAAACCACCATGTTGTTGCTGCGCTGCTCAATTCTTCTATTAATTTATCAAGCAAATTATACATGGAACAACTCACTTCTATGAGCAGGAAGACTCAAATTCTTTCATAGTATGTTGGCACTATCAAACGCGAAAATGTTTACCTCACAGATCTGTGAACTACCATCTGCTGAAGGCCACCATGATCAACGATCCTCGCTGATTACACTGTAAAAATGACTCTGTAGACTCCAGTATGCTGGTACTATCATGACCAATGAGCCTTGCCCAATTTTTGTCAAATTATCCAACCACCATTGGATAGAGAAATCTCTTCCATCTACTGAATCCGTCAATCACAGTATACCCAAATCCTCCATGCCTTCACTTCCTCCATTTGAGCCTCATTTCATATAATTTCAAATCGGACTCCTAAAACTTGATTAACATGAGCACTACAACAACATAGCATCAAAGCACAATAAAACTTTGAATCCATAGACATGGCTGAACCACCTGACCATAGACATGGTTGAATCAAATCTCTCTTTCAGCTAGTCACTTCTGTGCCATATTCCAAGCATGAATGTGGGATCACGTAGAAAAACCAATCCAAGAACAACCAGCGGAATCCAGAGGTTAAACCACCAAAATGTGATCACACCCAAACCGATGCTCCGATCACAACCGAACCGAACTTGGAATTTCATTTGGAATCCATCACTATCCTTGAGGAATTTTCCATCTCCTTGTCTCTCAGGAATTACCGCAATCCAATCTCGAATCACTAGGCCCTAAACCAAGACTAGTCTCTCATGCTTTACCATAATCCAAACCTGGATGTTAACTAGGCCCTAAACCAAGACTTCTCCCTTAGGATTTGCCATGTATCCCACCAAAACTAGTCAAGGGATTCGTAGGCCTTTGGGAAATGAACCTTGAGACCACCTCCGCCCAAGATTCTGAAACCAATCTAGCAAACCAAAGATCAAAACCGAAATAAACATCCCAACACCATAGAATCTGGAAAAAGGAAAGGATAGGCTGAAACCACTGTCATAACCTTACAAAACCATGCCACCGGTCGTAAGAGAACCATAGACCAACATGCAAATACATGCATGTCCAAACCAACTAGGAAATCACACATGCAAAAGGCTACCTACATTATTTTTTTTCTGTTGAAGCTGCTTGATCTTGCTCTTGTTCCTTGATCCTTGGTTTCCTTCCTTGATCCAAAGCTAGGGTGCTCCAAGAAAACTCTAAGTGATCAAGAGTGAGCGAGAGAGAGAGAGAATAATGAGAGAGCTCCAAACTTGAATTGATAAAAGGTTAGAAAAATCTTGCCCACTGATCCTCAAAATCCTTTTTATTAATGATGCCTCTATTTTATTTTCCTTCAATTTCCTCCTCCCATGCAACTTGTGACCTTTTACCTTCTTTTTCTCCTATTTTCTTTTATTTTCATTAATTGATGTGGCAAAAATTCCTTTTTTCCTTTTAATCCCTTTTCTTAGCCTTTTCCAATTTTCCTTAGCTAAAACACACATCTAGTGACACCCAATAAGATATATTTTTCCCAACATTTAACTTGGAATAAGTGTCCCTTAACCGTGGCCTTATTTTTCCTTTATTAACTTTAATTACATGAAATTTTCACCAGGGTTGTTATAGAACCCTTCCCCTTGGGGAACACTGTCCTCGACGTTAAACCACACCATGACCTCAGAAAAACCGTTGAAAACCAAAGATACTGCCCATGGAGCTTTGTAACTTAGCTCATTGTAGTATTTACAATGAAAGACCTGCTTAAAAGAAAAACACCATGACAACATGACAATATAACAACCATAATAATATGACACCCATACGGCTTATTGGAGCTTTATAACTTAGCTCATGGTAGTATTTACATCCATATACATATACATACATATACGAAAACATCAGTGAAACATATGCCAAACATATACCAACATTAAACCAAACTACTTTGCCTCAACTAGAAAACAATGAAGGATACAGGGCTCACATCTGATCTGCCATCTCCCATGTAGCTTCTTTAGGCCCAAAGTGATTCCACTACATTTTAACTTGCTCTATGGATTTTTTCCTGATCTTGAGATATTTCCACTGCAATATGCACTGAGGCTCTAGATGGAAATCTCCTTCTTGCTCCAACTACAATACAAACCAATCAATACCATGATCACCATCCTTTATATACTTCTTAAGCAATGAAATATGGAAAACATCATGGAATTTCATTGTTGGGGGTAGTGCAAGTCGATATGCCACTGGTCCAATCTTCTCAAGGATCTTAAAAGGTCCACAATACCATGGTGCCAACTTGGCACATGAACCAATCCTCAAAGAGATTTCATTGGGCTTTATGTACAAATACACATGCTCCAAAACCTTAAATTCCTTGAACACCCTGTGTTGATCTGCATAACTCTTTTGTTTGTCCTTTGCTACCTTTAGATTCTTCTTTATAACCTATATTTCCTGCTCCATGTCTACCAACAAGTTTGGTCAAATAAGTACCTCATTCAATGGATCACTCCAGCTGATGGGAGTGTTACAAATCCGTCCATACAATGCCTTGAAAGGGCCGATCCTTAATGACTCTTGATAACCATTATTATATGCGAACTCAACCAATTTAAGGTATTGCTCCCATTTCTTCTGTTGGTGCCTCACGTACATCCACAACATATCCTCTAAGATCTGGTTGACCCTCTCTGTCTGTCGATCTGTATGTGGACGATAATTTATGATGAAGGACAACTTTGTGCCCAAACCTACAAATAGCTACTTCCAAAACTTGGAAGTGAACTTTGCATCATTGTCCTATACAATATTCTTTGGAACACCATGAAGTCTCACTATCTCTCTGATGAAAACCTGTGCTACCTGTTTTAATTCTTGAATTTCAAGTTTCTTTTATTCAAACTCAACTAATAGTTTTATATAGTCTTATGAGGTGAGTAATTGTGAACTTCGGCCCAAACAAATACTACATGGTGTTCATTGTCTTCTTTTCATAGACACTCTCTCTACTGGTAGCTTTAGGAATTGACCAAGTAACTGCTCCTTCCCTGAAACTTGCATGTCCTTGACATTTGCCTTTCAATAGTTGAGACCGGACCCGAACAAAATTTGGGGTTTCCTTGTATGCACTACCCGAACAAAATTTGGGGTTTCCATGGGTGCGCGACCCGAACGAAGGCACATTGAACTATATCATTCTCTTCATTTTATTCCTCATTATATATAGTTTTCTTCTTCCAGTGATCTATTGTACTAAAAAAAATGAACAATTTCATTGCTCAATGTTTCTTGAGACATAATGTTTGTCTCAATTTCATGCTTTCTCCATTGGTTCTTGAGACATTATGTTTGTCCATATTCATCATGGCTTCTACCAACCATGATGGTGGGGTTACTTTTCTTGTAAATATCAATTAGTCATTGTTGTTTCCTAGTGCAATATCAACAATGTCATTTTCAACCACATATTGTTAGTTTCATGATCAACAAAGTCATTAAGAATATCACATGCAGAAGGTGCATGTGATTCAATTGGTATAACAACATCCATGTTGATATCAATTGGTTCATGATTATATTGTGTGTCACTTACACGTTCATCATAATCACCATAGAAGTGTCCTTGAGAGAGGAAAATCATATTATCAATTGTAACTGCATCTTCCTATTCATCCACTTTTTCTTGTGCTTCAACATCTTCTTGGACATTCCCTTCTTCTTGACCATCCACATGAAATGCCTCATTGCAACTAGTATCATGCATAGGAAAATCATAATTCATTGGTCAGATTCCAGTCCTTCTAAATCCAACCTTGATATTTGACGGTGTGAGAACCGTTTTAAAGTATTTACTTGCAAGGTTAGCTAGATCAAACCTTTTCACCTCAACCCTGGATTCTTTTCTTGCTCTAACATGAAATAGTTCTTGAAAGGACCAAAGGCACTCACATGAAGGGGTTTCAATCTATGAGTGGTATGAGCAGACAATGTTAACAGGTTGATGCCAAAATTGTTAGCCTCCTCAATTGTTTGCACAATAATGTGGCTTCCATGGCCATCTAAAACAAGTAGGTGTCTGTTTTCAAGTCAGACACAACCTGGTATAACTGTAGTAGAAAAGTGACAAACCAATTAAAAAAAAAAAATTTAGTCATCCATGCATGGGATACATAGCCATGCATGCATCTGGTTCACAATTTTGTATATAGTTTTTCACTTGAGTTTTACCCTTGAATAGATAAAATCCTAGGATTGAAGCACCAATTGCATTGACACAAAAAATAATAATTATCCACTCCATGCTCTTAGACAAAATATTTGGCATGTTTCATCTCCCTCTCTTGGAAATTGCCCCCATGCCACAATTCCTTCCTTCTTGTAAACATATTTTGTCATAGTTCCATATATGGTTTGGAGCATAAGAGTGTTTCTCGAATGCATTAGAAAGAGGGCCATAGAAATTAGACACAATTATAGGGTGTAGATTTAAATCATTGCCTCTATCAAGGCCCTTAATTATACATAATACAAGGTTTGGATGACTTTTTTTAAACCCAAACCACCATGATTTACCAGGAAACCCATCTTTGAATGGTTTTGGCCTCCTCTAATAGATTTGAGCAATTGTGGATTTGATTTGTATAAACTCTATCCCATGTCCTAATTTGGCCATATCCTTACACCATTGAACCACCTCAGACTCCTCCTATTTAGTCACAACTGTAAGAGGCCCTCTACGTTTTGTACGAGTGAGCCCATCTATTAAATAATGTATTGACGAGGGAGAAACACCATGTTTTTTGTAGATGGCTGGACTAAATTCCCATTAAACTCTATATCATCAATTGTAGCTAAGATGTCTTCTTTTGTCCACCATGTTATAATGTTTATCTTCTTAGTTGAACTTGCACCCTGAACTATGGTTGATGTCGGGACAACATCATTTCTTCCACATGGTCAACCTCAACAATATTGTTGGGAGCATTTTTTGCATTCACATGATTCACTTGTTGCAGTTGTTGCGGCACCCTCCAAAATTTTGGCTTACACTCAATTTATGAGCCTTCCCTGGTCTTTTTCATTGTTGTTGC
>APFE031631851.1:2192-51113 GCA_000404065.3 Pinus taeda
GGATTCTCCAAGAAAGAGTTATGCACAATCTCCCAAGATGACCTGATTATAGACCTTTCCAGAAGAGCGAACTTGTATGAAGTGCCACATGTCACTGTTTCAACCTTTGGCACTAAAACATATATACAAGAAACTACAGTCCATCCTCTTTCTATACCTTCTTACAAAATTTCAATTCGATTCTCAGAGAGAAAGTTATGACGATTTTCCCCAGGTCACCTGTTTGGAATGTAATTAAGAGTCTACAAAAAAGACCAACTTCCTCAGATCATATCTCCACAAATATAGTGCGAAAAGCTCTGAAATTTGGACCCGATGTTCAGTGCGATTTTGACTCAAATGGGTTTTGTTTTTTTTTTGCTTCTGAAACGTCGCAGAAAAAAAGTTATAGCAAAAATGCCACGATGACCTATTTTGAGTAGCGAAACCTTAGAATCCAAAGCTCTGATACCAAATGTTATGAAACCAGCTCACAAAACGATAGAAAAGAGAGATCAACACCTTATAATTCAACCTCTTCGAGGGGGAAACCTCCTTTACATTACACAAATGAACAATTCTTGGATGATTCAAATGACAAAACCTCTTTTCTATATATAGGAGTCTAAGGAGTCACAATATAACCTAGTTGACCTAACAATAATAATATAAAGCCACAAAAATAAAAATAGAGGGATTCTATGGGTCACAGTAATAAAAATATGGGGACAATAGGGGCACAAAAATATTAATAAGGGATACAACTACAATAGTAATGGGGTAATCACTAGTATTATAGGGACCTAACACCAAAAATAGAAAACTGTTTTTATTTTTCATAGATTCAAGGAAATTCATTTATTTTTTCAGTGTTGTGCGCAGACCTACTATTAAAAAAAATAAAATTGTATTATTATTTAAGCAGACATGATGGATCGATTTAAAGGCCCAAAATTTGATTAAGAAACCCTAAGGCAGAATTCACATTTCGACATTCCTTCTTGAGTATTTGTTTGTATAATTTTATTTATTTATTTATTTATTTTATTTTATTTATTTTTATTTATTTTATTATTTTATTTTATTTTTTTATATTTTTTATATTTTTTTTTATTTTTTTTCGGATTGTGGCCTCTTTTATTTTTGCAAAAAAGCTTGACAGTTGTTGCATTTTTGTATTACTTTAAAGTGTTGGAGCAAAGGAGAAAAGGCTGACACTACTAACTTTTGCAAGCAAGCATTTTTGGATACGGGTATTTTTATCAGTATTTTAAAGCGATTCTGTTTTCCTCTATTGTTTGTTGTTTCCCTATGTTTTGTGTTATATGCATTTGTGTAAAACAACATTAGCATAAATTCATTTCTGAATATTTTTAAGTGTTGCAATGTTTTAATGGCATGTATAAAAAAAAGTTAATAATATTTTGATTGTGATATAAGCTTATCATAGTTCTTTTAATTAATTTCTTAATTAAAAGAATAAATTTAAATCAGTTTTCAATTCTAAAATAAATGATTAATTTCTTACTCATCTACTAAGGAAAATTATTCTAGATCACAATCAAATTGTTAAGAAATAACCCGGGTAATAAGTAGACTATTTTCGTATGTTTTATCTTTTAGTCATAAACCATTCTAAATCTATCTTTTCCATTCCATTATAATCATTTCATATCCATTTTATCACCTCTCATTAGGAAACTGGTCCCATTATATCTAGTCGGAGCCACTACCCCAAACAAAAAAGGCGTTGTTTAAGGTCTAGACCAGGTGGTTTTGCCCCATGTTGGTGCAACGAATTTCGAGGCATGAAAAAATAGGTACCCAAGATTGATGACCATCTGGACCAACTCAAAGGGGCCAAATATTTTTGCAATGTTGACTTGAAGTTAGGTTATCACCAGGTGCCTATTGAACCCTCTGATGTGTGGAAGACTGCCTTCAAATCCAAGGAAGAACTTTTTGAATGGTTGGTGATGCCATTCAAATTGATGAACACCTCTACAACCCCTGCAACCTTCATGAGACTGATGGATGGTATTTTTCCACCCTTCACCAATGCATTCATGGTGGTGTATTTAGATGACATATTGATCTTCAACTAGAGTGTTGGCATTATGGCATAGGTTTGATGCTATGGCTCTGGTGTTGTCCTTGATGGCAACTCAACTTGGTGACAGATCTCAGTACAGGCACTCAGAAAGAAGAAAAAGACATATACGCAGGTTCATCTAGACGAAGGCGCATATACACGCAGGTTATATGTTACTAAAGCGCGTATATGTTGGGGAACTTACTCTTGGTCCATGGTAGTTAGTCCTTGGGATTTGAACCTATCGTTTTGGACCATGGTGTCTCATCAGATGTGTTGATCCCTAGTTTTGGGTTCATGGTATTGAAATGTTATGGTTTTGGACCATGGTATTGGGAAAGGCCTAAGGCTATAAAAGAGGAAGGAGATCTTGTGACAAATGACGATCTGGATTCTTATTGAAGATCTAAAAAGTGCTAGAGCTGGTATATTGGGTGGTGATACAGATTTGGATCTCAAGGAAGGAGGAACTTTAGCGCAAAAGGAAGGACAAGTTCTATTCATGGGTCATAATCTTTAAGCTTGAATGATAGTATCTTTGTATGATTTTGATCTGCTAGATGTGACACTTGCTTGATCTATCTGGTAATCTGGGTTAATTAATGATTGAATAGTTGAAAGAGTGAATTATCCTTTGTAAGATCTGTACGCAAGTTCAGTAAGGTGAAGACGTGTATACACATAGTTTCAGTAAAGTAAAGGGGCGTATACGCAGGTTGTTCCATACGCAGAAGCGTATGCACGCTAGTTTCAGGCTGTTGAAATAGCGTATACAATCTAAGATGTGATCTAGCTGCTTCTGACTATTGCTGCTGTGTTCTGGGTTCTGCTTTTTGGTGTATGGTTTCTGGTACTGTGTTTTGGGTACAGCTGTAAGGAGAATATCTACTTGATTCAGATCTAATTTGTGAAAAGGAGATTGGTTGATTCTTGACGATTGGTTGATGTTCATGGATCCAGTTTGAAAATTGATGAAACATGGTCCCTGGAAGAAAGAGAAGGTTGTAGCCTTCTGTAGGTCAGCACCTACGTACTAGTATCTTGGCTAGTGTAAGAGCTAAGGGGGTTGTAGCTCCCATCCAGGAGAAGCTGGAAAACGAGAGAGAGAGTTGTAGCTCTCTATAGATTGCAGCTTGCATACTGGTAAAGGACTGCACCAGTACATTGTAAACCGAAGTTTCTAATTAAAGAAAGATAGAGACGAATTGCAGCAGGTGGTTTTCACCCACATTGGGTTTCCACCTTATATCTGGTGTTCTTGTGTGTGATTGTCTTTCTGCTCTGTTTTACTATCTTTGGTTACTGGTATTTGATGCTGCATCTCAGATTAACAAACATCATCTGAAATTTTAAGTAAATTAAAAGTTTGCTCTGTATACGCGGTTTTTCTTTTGAATAGTTGTGTATATACGCGGGTTGAATTAACTGAAGTAGCGTATACAATTTGGTTTTTGAAAAGGATTATTTGACTTGATAATACTGATTCACCCCCCCTCTCAATATTATTTCCAACACCTACCACCCCCACCAGAACCCGAAACAAATTTTAAGTTAAATTTGGGTCGATGGGCCATGACCCCTGCTTACCTTCCACCCATCTCCAACATACATTAAATAAAACATTTAATAGGGGTGGGCAGGCCACATCTGGTGGACCCTGTCCACACCCCAACCCTAACAACCATATGCCTTGCATTTAATGAGGAGATGATGGGTATCAAACCCATGCCAGCCATGTGGGTTGACTGGTCACCATGCAGTGGCCCCATTTACAACCAACCCCCAACACAATGCAACCAAACAACTACCATTTCCAACATGTTGTAGAGGTTAAGGGGTCGCTGCACAATGCGAACCTGAGCCCCAAAAAAATATTAATGCAGTTTAAAAAAAAAAAAATTTGTGTTAATATGGAGGGGTCAGGGTTTGACCACCCGACCTCCTCCTTCTAACTCGATGTTTTTACCAATCCACCTACAACCACCTCATTGTAATATTCGCCCACAAAAACATTATATAAAACCTCATATTCTTAGTGCACAGAGGCGAAGGCATGGAACAAAAATTGATACAACATTTTAATTAATTTATTGTAGGTGGAACCATGATTCTGGAAAAACACTGGCGGAACCATGATTGAGCCAAATTCTCAAGAGGGCGAGATTTTGCCAGTGTCCAAATTGAACAAACTTTATGTCGATCCTACACCTCTCAGCGACACAAATCTGATGGCGCAGTCGTAATTTTGATTTCATTATTAGATCCTCAGATGACCAGGAGGAGGGAATCTTTGATGAATGTAGGGGGAATATAAAATATTCCTTAGGCCACAGATTTTCACTTGCTCAAAATTCAGAAATTTGATAGTCAATTTTACACTATTCAACGTTCATTTGCGAGCAGTCAATTCCATGTGATTCAACACCATGAGGTTAATGGTATGGTAAGATTTAGTAGTGACATTCTTTTCTTCAAATTCCCTGAGGATGTGAGGTATATGCAGTGTATTGATGTGCTTATTTTTGCTATGAGATGCATTGTGTTGCATAGATCCCTATTTGATGTTTGATGTGCGATCTTGTTTTCTTACTTGTTTCATGATTCCTGCTTGATGTGATGCAGAGTCATCTGTGGTATGTACTTGTTGTCATGATTCTTCATGTTTTGTTCGAGATCCCTTTGTTTTTATGTTGATGGGATACTCACGTGTCACCACGTATGTTTGCATTGAGATCCCTCTTATGCCATGTTGGCGGGAATCTCATTATCATCATGCATTAGTTTAGGTCATACTGATAGGAGTCCTTTTTGAATGAGAGTTCTTGCAGCAAAACATCTCTTGGAGCCACACTTGCATGAGGGCATTTTCCTTGTATGATAGTGACATCACCACCTATGTGCAACATCACTATTGAAAACACTTAATGTAGTGGCCTACACCATCTTGACACCAGGGCCCGAAGACGTAGTCCCTCCTGGATGAACTCCATTATCAATGTATTGTGTTTTATGTTGCTGATGATTGTCATGTTCCTTCTTCTTTATATCATGCATATATGTTCAATTATGCTATTTTAGATGCAATTCTAATCGCATCATGAAAGTAAAAGATCTTGGTTAAATCTGGGAGTTGAGTCAACTCAGATCACCTAGAGTTGTAGAATGTCGCATGTATGAAAATTATTCCAAGAGATCTTCTAGAAATGGATATTTTAGAAATCAGAAAGATATCAATGGATTTGATTATCTGAGAGATGATGTTGAATGTTACAAATGCAGAAAGTTTGGACACCTGTCTAAAGATTGCATACTTGGAGGCTCTCCAAAGGAAATCACACAAAACAAAAATGAACAAATATAGAAAGATAAGACTAAAAGGTATTCTCTCACTCTCAAGGCTCAAATCAAAAGAAATGTGTTTTATGTTGATAGGGTTTGCTGAATGCATATGCCTACACATAAAAATAAATTCATATCCTTAAAAGAAAATAAGGATGCAACAATGTCTTTTGTAAATGACGTGGGCTTCAAACGCCACAGGAACTAGTACAATCACTCTTGGAAGAATGGATGCATACTAAAGGATGTGCTACTGGTTGATAATATGAATCATAATTTTCTTAGTGTTGGATGTATGTGTGATCAAGGGCACATGATGCTATTCAACTTGAATAAATTTGCAATGAGGAAAGGCAAGTTTGGTAAAATTGTGGCAACAACAAGCAGAGCTCCAAATGGCATATACATTTTAGATGAGACACCTAAGGGGTGTTTCTTGGGAATGGAAGATGACATGTGGGTATGGAAGAAACAAATTGGACATATAAATTTCGACAATTTGGTCAAGATTAGCAGAAAGGAAGAAGTTAGAGAAATGCCAAAAAGTTTGAAACCTTCCAATACGACATGTTGATTTTGTCAGCACATAAAGTAGACAAAAGTCAGATTCGAGAGAAAGGAACACTTTGCATCACACCCATTGAAATTAATACATGTCGATCTATGTGATCCTATGAGAAGAAAGCCTTAGATTAAGAATTATAGTTTATGCCAATGATACATGACTACACTAGAATGACAGTCGTTGGTTTCCTGAAGGAAAAGTTTGAGGCATTAGAGTGTCTCAAAATCTACAAGGAATTGGTTGAAAATGAAACCGATCTGAAGATGAAATGTCTGAGATCAAATAAGACTGAGAATTCACATCCAAATTATTTCAGCAATACTATGAAGAAAATGGAATAAAAAGGAAACTATCAACTGTCATAACACCATAGTAGAATGGACTCGTCGAAAGGAAAAATAGAATTGTACAGGAAATGGATGGAACAACACTAAGAGACTCAAACATAGATGATAAATTCTGGGTTTAAGCAATTGATACTTTCATTCTCATCTTAAACAGAGGCTTTCTCAAGAACAACCGTAACATGACTCCATACGAACTATGGAAAGTAAGAGTTACTAACATCAAATACTTCAAAATATTTGTAAGTAAATGTTACATCAAAAGAGAAGACCAAAAATTTAGCAAATTCGATTCCCATGTTGACAAAGATATTTTTGTCGGTTATTCAGGTGAAAGAAAGGCTTATAGATGCCACAATATGAGATGAAAACAAATAGTCAAAAGAATAAATGTTACTTTCGGTGAAAATGGTGTTCTAAAGGATAACAATGAGATCATAGCTCCAAGAAAATATGAGGGGCTTGAGGTAGAATTTGTGAAGGATGAAGAAGAAGCTCCAGAATAAGACCAATCAAATAAGGAAACATCTGTCAACCATGAGGAAATAAGAAATGTTGAGAAAGATGTACAAGAAACTTATCCAAAAGTTTTAAAAGAATGGTGTCAAAAGAATCATCCATCAAATCAAATCATCGGCAACATAATTAAAGGAATTAGAACTAGGACAATCTGACCACTTAGTTCATCACAGTAAGCCCGTCATTCTCTATTAGCAACTTTTGAGTGTAGCAATTTTGAGGAAGCTAGTCAAAATGAACACTAACTAGCAACTATGAATCAAAAACTAGATCAGAGTGAGAAGAACAATGCTTGGGAATTGGTTCCATGACCAAAGGATAAAAATGTTATTGGATCTAAATGGGTCTTTAGAAATAAATTAAATGAGAATTGAAATGTTACCAGGAAAAAATCAAGATTACTCTAGAAAGGATATACAAAAGGTGAAGGAATTGATTTTGAAGAAACCAAGGCGTTGGGGGTTCCTTCTAGTGGGAGATGGAGAAGAATTATTTTCTATAATTGTAGGAAATTTTTTCTTTCATTTCAGTTGGGGCTGAAGATTAAAGAATTTACTAGAAAATTATTCTATGGTTTTTGACCCCGAGGGGGTTTTCCACCTAAAATTCTTGTGCTTACAATGTTCTTTTATTTACTATTATTACTGCATAAATGTTAATAATAATTGAAGATTAACTAATTATCTAAAAATATTTAAAGTGCTCATTTCTAAAGAATACTAATTCACCCCCCCTCTTAGTATTTTGAACATCCAACACCCCTAGCCAAGCTAAACACCCCAAGAAGTCTTGTTTTGGACAAAGAGGGTTGCTCACAGTGACCTAAGGGAATGAGCTCAAGAATATAATTTTGGTATTGATCAAAGACAATGAAGAAGTCCTAGATGGAGATGGTGAAAAACCGCTTTCCTGCAAATCCAAAAAATGTCACAACATCACATGCACATGCTCATTTATCATGGACAATATAAAATAACCAATGGTAGAAAAGATGAGTTGAATTTAAATACCATCTAATCTATGATGAAAACCATAATCTAGTCAACAAATAAACTTCTAAGATACATAAAGCATATACCAAACAAAATGACTAACATATACCTTCTTCAAAGAAATCACAAACATAGAATTTTTGGGCTGTGATTGTAGATTCTTCCATTCATTCTCCCATGAGATAGATAGGATAGAGGTTGCAATCACAACAATATTTTATTGGTTATGTTGTGATTAAATGTAGAAAAAATAATAAACATTCTAAGGTAGAAAGGAAATAAAAGTACATAAGAGGGACATAAGCCATTGGGGTTGGACACAATTCCAAGAGCCTCAACCATATGAAACTAACTCAGTGATGGTTTAATAACAAAATTCTCATGATCATTACGTCAATGTCAAATACATCTCATAACTCGCGAAAAATAAATGTATGAAGTGCTTGAGTTGAATAACCTTTAGTTGAGAAAAAAATTTGAATCCTAATGAGATATCTAACATGTTTATTTATATAAGAGATTAGCTACCAACAAATTCCTAGAAAATAGGAATTTTTGTCTCCAAAAACTAGAGAAGGCTGGATCTGAATCTCGTTTAACTACACTTTCTTGGCTGCCAATGGCCTCATCCTACTTGCCTTCCAATGACCTCGAGTTGAAGAGAGTGAGTGTGTGGTGATTTTGGATGATTTAGAGAGTTGAGGAGGTGACAAGCTCCCAAAATCTTTCCCTGTTGTCTAGTTTGAGCTATTGCATTGAAATCATCTCAAAATTGTCCTATTTCATGCATTTAAACCATATTAGGTGACATGACATAGAAAAACAAATTATACCCTTCTCACTAAGCATAATATATCAAAAATTTTAAATAAATGTGAGAAAAAGATAGTTCTAAAGTTAGAGGATGGAATTATGACCCTAATGATATACCTATTTACGAGCCTAATATCACACCCCTACTGAAACCAGTTCTAATCCTCTGAGCAACTCATTCATATATGTCCATGTCCTTCGTGTCCCTCGTGGCCTCCCTAACATCCCAGGGCTCCTCAGATGATCTACCTTCTTGAGGATAGAATCTTTCATTATTTTCTATCTATGTCCACTCCTTTCTCTCATCTTCTTAATTTCTTCCCTCATGTAGCCCTAGCGGAAAGGGTGGACTGAGCTTGATTCCAATCCAATTGAGATTTAATATTAAAAAGAGTCTTTTGTACAAGGGTGTCATCTCCAATGCACTCCTCAACCTTTCATGAGAGTGATACTCCCTAATTTGGAGACTGTGGGGTAAGAAATTTAGTCCTCTCTACTAGTATTGGTGGATTTTTGTCGTTAACAACCTAAGTGTGTCTTCAATATGTGAGACGGATTGCTCTTGGGTGCAAATGTATTTGGGTGCTAGGTAAACATCATTGGAGATGATGCTATAATTTCTAATGACAGTCATTGGCCTTATTAGCTCTGCCCTAATATATTATATATATATAATATATATATATATATAATATATATATATATAAGTTATATATATAGTGGTTCCTTGTTCCTTTTCCTTGACTCTTCTTTACTTCCTTAGCTTTTGCCTCCTCAATGAGTATCCAAGTGCTAGGCCATCAGTGTATATCGCCAATTTCGCATTGGATCCAAATATTCATATCAGTCAAGGTGAGGTTATGAATGTAGAAATCAAGCAATTATTCTTTGTATTCTATGCTAACTTGGTTGAAAAGTTCAATGAATTTTTTGTAAGCTTGAAATGGCACAAACCCATGTTGTGCTAAGGTATTGATTTGGAATTTCCCCCACTCATCTTTGAGAAAGGGTGCATAAGACTTGGATGGTTGTATTCACTGTAATGCCTTCATGGAGAGGCTTTCCATTGTGGCTACTTGAGTTTCCTTCTCTTGTAACTTCTCTCTCAACGACCTATTTTATCCTTGTAGTTTCTCCCTCATTGTGGGTTCCCTCTCTCTTAGATCACTTAATTATTTTCCCATTTCAAGGCCCTCTTCTTCCATGAAGCCCAAATATTGTAGATTTTTATACTTAGAATTTTTCATCCATCTGTGGGTTCTTCCTCTTTATGCTTCTAGCTCAAAGAAAAGTTGGATTACAAATGTTTGGGGAATAATTCTCCCTCCTTCAATGAATTGATAATATGAGCTTAGGTTAGGTTGTGGACTACGATGGTAGAGTTCTCGAAAATTCCCTCAAATGTTTTTGGGGAAGAGACTATCTCCTATAGTTGTTGTGTCACATTATTCCACTCTTATTGCTCATTCTACCCCTCCTATAGTTCATTTCGCCCCTCCTGTAGCATCCTTTGTTCCTTCTATAACACACTCTATTATTCATGTAGCATCCCATTTTCTTCTTCTTGGAGGGTGGTAGGTGTCTTGGATTGTTTGAAGGAGGTTTATCTGGTGGTGTGCCTCCTTTCATATGATATAAGAGTCTTTGTTATAGATTTTGGAGAGGTGACCTCTTCAATTTTTCTTTCAATGGGCCCCACCTCCTCTTTTTTACTTAGGGACTCTTCAATTCTGATAGGTGCCTTTATGGGTGTTTTAGGAATTCCCTTCTTCATATTGGTTCTCTCCTTGGTCTTAAAGTATGTGGGCCTTGCATTTGTCTCTTGTTTTTAGGTTTGACTAGGGTGGTCAAGGTAGCTATGTTGCAACTACCTCTTTTTCAGTGGGTCCTGGAGACATACTTTCTTACTCTCGGGATACCTTTATTTCTCTAAGCTGAGTAGTTTTCTCAGGACTTGATTTTTCCTATTGTTCCCTCTCTTCCTCTTCATCTTTACCTTTTTCCAACTCTGCCTCTAGTTCTTCCTCTGTCCTTTATACATTTGTTTCTATTTTTTCTTCTTTTGACACTACTACTTCTTCCTCTCTTACCTTTTCCCATTATTCTTCTTCTTCTTCGTTCTCCTTCCTTCTTCTAGTAATAGAGGCTAGCATCACACCTGTGATGAGGGTCTTTGTATCAATGAATATCTCACTATCCATGTCTATGAATTTGGCCCAAAGAAAAGGGATTCCCTGTTTGTTCAAGGCATCCAAAACTATTAGTTTAATGAGGCCATGGTGGCCTAGGTGTTGGTGTTTTCTCTCTCTCACCTTTTGAATCATGTTTCTGCGATTGATTGAACAACAATCATTCAATCATTTGAACAACAAAAATAAGACACACAAATGAGTGTTGTTTGATTGTAAACAGAGCAGAAACTACAAATTTGAAGGAAGCAACACCTGAAGCACAAAAACATAACAAAAATTAGAAAAGGAACAACATTTTATCTCAAAAATATAAATACATAAATTAAGTTACAACAGCTATGATGTAATTGCCTAAGGGAATATCAATGCTAAAAAATGACCTCTTAGAGAAATGTTTTGGCAGTAGTGACATGAATTTTCAAATGGAAATCAATTCTCTATTTATTCTGTTAGGAATTCGTTAGGTAATGAATTAGATGAAATGCCCTTGTTTCATTAAAATTTCTTTCAAGAATCACTCGTTCATAAATTTACCTTCGTTATTCTTCTAGGATTTGCAGAAAATGAGTGTCTGCCTACAATAAAACATTAAATCATGGAGAAAGAGAGGTGATGGGTCTACCCTCAGTAGTCAGACTTAGGTCATATAACATGCACTAATAGAAGTAGAAATTTTAGATGTATAATTTTGAAAAAAATCTCATAATTACACTCAAGTGGTGATGTAATCACCACCCATTCCACTAACCAATTGACAAGAACATTTGAAGGAGGAGCCTCAAAGAAACACATGAAGAACATATTCTAGTACGGTAAGAAATGGCTCACATTGCTACTTTCAAATTGCCTATCAAAGATCTAGGAGGAATGACACAAATGCACATAATTCCCCCATCTTCTCTACCAACTTTTCATGGTTTGGCAAACAAAGAACCATATAAATTCTTACTTGAGTTTGAATTAGCTTATAGAGGATATGACTATTGTACTAATGATCAAAGGTTGAAAGTGTTTCGTCTTATTCTAAAATGAGCAACTCTCTGATGGTTCATGAGCCTTGGCAGGAATTGCATCCAAACATGAGAGGACATGAAGAACATATTCTTGAAGAAGTCCCAAGACTATTGCAAGGCCGGTGAAGATACTTTCAATATGATACAAGGGGAATATGAAAGCTTGGAGGACTATGTAGAGCGATTTCATTACAACCTTCAAAAATCAAAGAATAAGCATTTGGAAAAAGAGATCTTAAAAGCACTCATTCATAAAGGAATCAAAGATGAATTTTTAGAACTCTTAAACTAAGGGAAAAGGTGATGTCTTTCAGTTATCATATGATGATGTTTGTGAATTATGCATAAGGTGTTCAAGAGGAGTCTCCAAGGCTAGTAAGAATTCTAGAGAAGTTTCTTCTTTCTTTTTCAAATCTACTACAAGAATAAGGGATATAGGAGTTGAAATCAATAATCTATTTGAAAATTTGAAAATTGATTTTATTAGCTCTCTAAATTCACAATTAGATGTTTTTCAGGTTCAAAAAATTCAAGAAATTGAAGAAGTGTTTTTTCCTCATTGCCAAAAGGAGCATCCCATAGATATTCACTCTTCCTTATCTAGAATGAAAGTAGCATATCGAAGAGATGGGGAAGCTGAAGCAAGGTTAAAACCATGGAAATCGTGGCCTACATGTATGGTTAAAAACAATTCCTCTCCATTTTCTTACTTGCATAATCCATTATGGAATAATCATGTGTTAGGGCAACCATGTCAATCTCAATATAACCCTCATTAGTCTTGTCCACAAGCTTGGCATGGCTCATATTATGATTACATGGATACTCCTCCACATCTTGTAGCACAAACACATCATCCATATTCATTTCCATCTATTCAAAAATATCTTGTTTATATATCAAAACCATCCGCACAACCCAATCAACTACATCATCAAAATCCTCCATGCCCTACACAATTTTCTGCTCAAGTCATCCCACACCCTCATCATAATAAACCAGTACAATATGGTAACAAAATTTACCTACCCTTCCCATCCATTTTATCTCACAAACACCATTGCGGAAAACCTATATTGAGATTGGGAATGTTTCAAATCCAAAAATTGTAGAAGTTATGGAAGAAAATGAGGTTTCTTCTAGCTTGCATCAAGAAGTCGTTTTAAAAACTCAAGAAATGCATGATATGGTAGCTATGGGAAATTAGGAAAGTAAAGGATATATTGAAGATCAGTTTCACTCCATCATTTGTTTGTAGCCTCACTCCATAGTTCATCAATTTTTGACACCATCTTTTCAAGGGAAGTTGGCTGCACATACCCTGCTATTTATTAACATGCATTTTTCAAATTTGGGTATGCACATACTTGAAGCCTTATTTCGAAAATGGCTCCACTGGAAGTACTCTTATGCGTAAGCGTATTCATTTTTGAAAGTAGAGTAGGTTAGTGTAGAAAATGTAATGTGAAAATAATTGTTTTTGTTGCAACATGCTCTGGAATCAACATCGGTGATAAATATTTTAATATATTTGTGTATATGGATGTATTATATTGAAAATAACAGCTCTAAAAACATTGATATTCATTTTTATCACCAATTCAGAAAAAATGCTTGAATATCATATTTTTTGGCTTGCAGGCTTGATGAAATTTTAAAAACCACAATTGGGACAGTCATGTTTTGAGGGACCAAAATGTAATATTTTTTAAACTTGCTTCTATAATAATTATCTCTTGACATCTAATTTCCAACCCAATTTAAATCACCTCATTTATATTTGAAACGAAAAAGTTATAACCAAAACATTGACAGGGTGTCTAGTAGGCAGCTCAGGAATAGAGTTGGGAAAGTCAATTTTTGGAGGCCCAAATCACTATATTTTTAAAACTTGTTCCTATGGTATATTCCTCTATGAATCTAGTTTAAAATAAAATTTGAATAACTCAATTTAGATATCATGAGTAAGTTATGGACAAAATACTGACTGTCTATCGTAAATATGCACTTTTAAAACTTTGTTTTTTGAGTTGTTCACTTGCGTATTTGACCCATCAGTTCTTATTTTCTTAAAAAATTGTTTATATTGGAGATAAATAAATGGATATACTTTTATTTCCAATTCTAATCATCTCAATCCGTCTTCAAACGAAAAAATATGCTTAAAATATCAAGTGTTGGTCTAAGCTAGGAAATCGAAAATGACTCTGTTATACATGTTATAAGTAAAATGATATATTAGATCATATAATTTTTAAAACCTATTTCTATTGGAGATATCCCTATGAATTAAATCTCATTTGGCTTTGGAATCACTCAAATCGAATGAAAAACAAAGAATTTATGATTAAAACACTGCAGGTGAGCATGATTGGTCACTCCTCTCCACGAGGTAATAAATTAATTTTACTTTGTTATTTTTTTCCTTAGATTTGTTTTACAGAGTAACTAGTTAATTTATTTTCTTCATAATTATTGGATTAGGTGAGCCCAATCACCTATCTTTCTCCATGATTTTGGCAGCAGTGACACGAATATTCAAATGGAAATTAGTTCTCCATTTCTTCTATTATGAATCCAATAGGTAATGTGTTGGATGAAATTCCCTTGTTTCATTAAAATTTCTTTCAAGAATCACTCATTCATACATTGACCTTCTTTATTTTCCTAGGACCTACAAAAAGCAAGTGCCTACCTGCAATGAAACAAGGGAATTTCATCCAACACATTACCTAATGGATTCATAATAGAAGAAATGGAGAACTGATTTCCATTTAAATATTCGTGTCACTGCTGCCTAAACATTTTTCCAGGAGATCATTTCTTTCCATTGACAGATTGATATTCCCTTAGGAAATATCATAGATGTTGTAACTTAATTTATGTATTTACTATTTTCAAATAAAGTGTTGTTTCTTTTTTGATTTCTCTTACATTTTTGTGTTTCAGGTATTGCTTCCTTCAAAGTTCTAGTTTCTGCTTCGTTGGCAATCAAACAACACTTATTTGTGTGTCTTATTTTGGTTGTTCAAATGATTGAACAATTGTTGTTCAATCCATTGAACAACACTTATGCATGTTTTATTTCTACCGTTCAAATGATTGAAGGATTGTTGTTCAATTGATTGAACAACACTTTTGCATGTTTTATTTTTGTTGTTCAAACAATTGAATGATTGTTGTTCAATCAATTGAACATCACTTTTGTGTGATTTATTTTTGTTGTTCAAATGATTGAACAACACTTTTGTGTGTTTTATTTTTGATGTTCAAATGATTGAATGATTGTTTTTCAATCAGTTGAACAACACTTGTGCGTGTTTTATTTTTGTTGCTCAAATGATTAAACGATTATTGTTCAATCGATTGAACAACATTTTCGCGTGTTTTATTTTCGTTGTTCGAATGATTGAACAATTGTTGTTCAATTGATTGAATAACACTTTTGCATGTTTTATTTTTGTTGTTCGAATGACTAAACGATTGTTGTTCAATCAATTGAACAACACTTTTGTGAGTTTTATTTTTGTTGTTCGAATGATTGAATATCACTTTTGTGTGTTTTATTTTTGTTGTTCAAGTAATTGAGGGATTATTGTTCAATCAATTGAACAACACTTTTGCGTGTTTTATTTTTTCTATTCAAATGATTGAATGATTATTGTTCAATCAATTGAACGACACTTTTGTGTGTTTTATTTTTGTTGTTCAAATCATTGAACAATTGTTGTTCAATCAATTGAACATCACTTTTGCGTGTTTTATTTTTGTTGTTCAAATGATTGAACGATTGTTGTTCAATCAATTGAACAACACTTTTGCGTGTTTTATTTTTGTTGTTCAAATGATTGAATGATTGTTGTTCACTCAATTGAACAACAAAAATAAAACACACAAAAGTGTTGTTCAATTGATTGAACAACAATCATTCAATCATTTTAATAGAAAAAATAAAACATGCAAAAGTGATGTTCAATTGATTAATCATCAATCGTTCAATCATTAGAACAACAAAAATAAAACAATTTTTATTGTTCAAATGATTGAACGATTGTTGTTCAATCAATTGAAAAACACTTTTGCGTGTTTTATTTTTGTTGTTCAAATGATTGAATGATTGTTGTTTAATCAATTGAACAACACTTTTGTGTTTTTTATTTTTGTTCTTTAAATTATTGAACGATTGTTGTTCAATGAATTGAACAAAACTTTTGCGTGTTTTATTTTTGTTGTTCAAATGATTGAACAATTATTATTCAGTCAATTGAGAAACACTTTTGCATGTTTTATTTTTACTGTTCAGATTATTGAATAGTTGTTGTTCAATCATTTGAACAACACTTTTGCTTGTTTTATTTTTATTGTTCAAACGATTGAACGGTTGTTGTTCAATCGATTGAACAACACTTATTGCATTTCTTTTGGAATAACTATGATTTCCCTTTAATGTTTCATTGCCAATCATTTTGTCATTTTTCTTTCTGTTTTATGTTTTGAATAAAAAAAATGATTTGGTGGGATTTGTGCCTAAGATAAAGAAAAATAGTAATATTAATACCATTATAAATTATAAAACATTTTGATCATCATATTTATTCTAAAGCTAACATGGTGCACCTCTATAATGACTGGTTGAATATCTTCTCTTTGGACATGTCATACAATTATTTATTACTCTAATACCATGCTAGTTTATATTTTACACTTTCAAAAGGATAAATCCCTTTGATATGATGATATGGGGGAGGGGAAGCATAACTTTCATTCACAATTTTTTTACTTCTTATGCCATCGCTGACTCTTAAGGAGTAAATAAGCCTCCCTCTCTTTACAATAAAAGAATTCAAATATAAAAATATGAAAATTGTACAAGCATTGTCTTAAAGAGGATAGGGTGTCTCATCATGAGCGAGCCTACCATTATCATAAAGGTGTAATAGGTGACATTCCATTATGGCTGCCACACCAAGGTAATGACCTTCTTGATAATTAAAACTGTCAGAAGGATAGGGTGTCTCATCATGAGCCATCCTGATCACTTTGTTATATCCTAGTGAATTGCACTAGGATTGTATGGTTACCACGTCAGCATAGTGGTCTCTTTATAGTAATAAAGAACAGAAAACCATCTAAATACTAAATGGAGGACTTTGTCTCATTTTTAGGGTTAAAAAGAAACCATGTCAAGGCTATGAATCCCTGTTGGCAACAGTGGCTCTACTTGTGGTATTGAAGTACTATGTTACACTACTAAATACTCTCTATCCTATTACCCCCTATGGATTCATTTCTAAAGGAGAATTTACCATTTGAACAACATTTTGAATTCAATTAGCCAACATGCATGGTAAACTATATATTTATATGCACTATATCATTATTGTCTAATCACTCTACCATCAGTCATTAACATTTATTGCCAGTCATGCATTCGTCACTTTTCCACCTAAGGTAAATATTTATTTACATAATGATATAATATCTATTTTATTCTTTTTTTGGGAATTTTGAGATATTTTGATGTGTGATGCTTTGATTGCCTTTGTCGTACTTTACGCCACTTTTATTTGATTAGTCCATCTCATTTATGAATCCTCAATGTCCTTTCGCTTTTTCCTATGATATATATATGGACACCCTTTCCTAATTTGAGGGCGAAAGATATGCATTATGGAATAGCATGTGTAATAATTACCGAACTCCACCATAACTTGCTGATTTGACAAAATATTATTATTGCATTTATACAAAGGTTTATTTTTCTGATTGTAATTTTTGCATGTGGCTTATCTGTCGTTGTTCAAAACTAAAAATGTGGATTCAATAAAATTACATAGAGACCAGTGAATTGTTTACATGGAAATAGCAAGTATGGGGGGGCAACTCTATTCGCAACAAGTCCACACTATTGCAACTAATAGAAGAGGCTCGAGCAACTCGCCAATAGGATGTGCTTGCATGGCTTCCACTTTTTCCATCACTTCCAACATCATATTAGCCTACATCAGCTTCAACAAATACTTGTCCATACATGTCATTCCACATTTTTTTGGAGGTACAACTTGAAGTAAAATAGCATAAATTTCTAATTTAATACAAGTTTATGAGGATTTCATAAAAATCCATTGAGCATTATTTATCATCATTCATTCCACACCTTTACCACTTCCCATTTTTCTGAGACATAGAACCTTTCACTTTGGGAGAGTGTTACTTTCATTCATTTCTTTATTATGATCATTTCATCATCCATCGATTTCCTTATTCATTCTCAAAACCTCTCTTATTCCATGTTGTTTTACACCAAGCATAGATTTAAACCACAATTGTAGCAACCACCTCAATTTGTTTTCTAGTATTGCATGAGGGCATGCTAATTCTCCAGTTTTGGGGAGGAATTGCTACAAATGATGGATGTTTTCGACTTTCTTTCTTATTTAAGGCATAAAATTTCATTTTTATACAGTGCATAACTTGATTTGCGCATATCTTTAAAACTATGAATTGAATTTTTGGACAACAAAGAGGTATCATTAAGATACACAAACCTAGAAAAGTTCAAGTTAAATTAGTTTGTAAAATTTCAGAATTCAAAAATTATCACCTACAAGCATTTTGCTTATATCTCATGCTCGTAGTAGAAATCTTCTTGCCAAATTTCAGCAAAATCTGGTTTAGAGTTTTCGAGAAAATGGTTAATGACATTTATTGTTACTTATATCATATTTTTCTACAACTTCGTATACATATGGTTGAAAGTCAATGTGAAAATTGTTACGCCTTCATCAACATTGCTAAAATTGAATATTCATTATTTGAGGAAGAACTCTTTTTTTCCAACACTTTCATGACTTGGGATGAATATTTTTTATAGCTTGGTTAATACATAGGCTTTGGGGTTGCATGAGGAAATGCAACATATTGAGTTTAAGGGTATGTTGGGCCACTAATTTGTCCTTATAATTATTAGTTTTGACACGTATTTCACCGATTTATACCATTTTTTTATTATGTAATTTATCATAATTTATCATATAATTTCATTTTATAATTATTTATGATCTTATGGATAAATACTATTTTTCTCCTTTACTTTTAATAAATTGATAATTATTATGCATGATTTTACCAATGATGGTTTACAAATGGATTTTTTGTAACATCACTCATGATTTTAGCCTCCAAAGTCTTTTCCAGATTGCAAATCTGATCTTCAACTCACAATTAAATATTCCAATTGAGAAAGTTATTAGCATAAGAAGTGATAATTTTGTATTGGACGTTTCGGACAAATGAAAGAGAATCTAGAAACTTTGAAACATGGGTTTTGTCCAGAATGGACCGAAATAGTTTTTTGATGAGTAGTTTTCCAAAATTCGATCCGTGTTAAGAGAAACAGAAGGTTCTTTGAAGACAATTTTCTGAGATTTGTTGTTGCGGCCGTTTTCCAAATTCTTTTAGTTGCAATACCAAATTTTACTTGTTCTTCTTGAAAGTTGATGGAAAGATATTTCAGATATGATCTTGCTGATCAACTTGTTTTGTATAATTGAAATTTGGATTAGAAATCATTTTGTAATCAGCTTTGTTATAACTTCCCTTTGCTCTATGTGTATTTAAATGAAAGCAGAGATCAAAGAGAGAGAGGGAAGGATGGGGAGAATAGAGAGGAGAATTAGAGGATAATTGAAGGAATAATGGATGAATAATTAGAATATAGGAGATGGAAAATTGTTAGATAGGATGTAGGACAAGAGAAAAGAGATGAGAGATGAGAGGATGAACAATTCTTGAATTTGAGGCAAAGCTAAGAGCTTCATTATGCTGTAATTATTTCTCTCGTATGTTTTAATAAATGAAGTTATCCATTGAGTTCTACATCTATTATTTATAATCTGATTTGAGTTATTTCTCAAGGTGGAATTGAGCCTTGGGCAGTTGGGCCCACTACCTCAGACGAGGTGCTGCCTTGATCATGTAAATTAGTGTAGTTATGTATTTGTTTATTTGAATTTCAGTTGTCATTCCTTAAAGCAGATTTCCTTTCTTTCAACTAAATTATTGTTTGTTGCATTTTCCATATTTGTTGTTTCCTACAACTTCTAGATTTCATTTGATTTGTTGCACTAGATTAGAATTTGAATTCTGTGATTTAATCTAGTAATGATTCAAGTTGTGTGATTAACATAATTTTTTTTCCTATCATTTACTTTCCTCTTTTTAATTTTAGTTTTATTATTCAAATCTTACATTTTGTTTCTTGTTGAATGAGCTTGATAGTATAGAATACAATCATATAGAACTAGTGTTAGTTGTTGGTATTGTTATGCATAGATTTTGTCGATTGCCTTAAAATAAAAAAATGATCCTTGGGTTGATAATTAATGTCTGGGTGGTTAGTTGTTTTATTTATTTATTTATTAAGCAATTAATTTTACCCAACAAGGTTTTTGACCCAAGAGTTTGACTCAAATTCCTCATAAAGGTTTTCATCCAGGCAATTCTTTTTTCTTTTTTTTAATAAAACTATCTAGAAATTTTGTTGACTAGAAGCTATGACACTTCAAATCACATTGAATTTTGTCCTAATTGTATCTATGAATTCTTCCTTAGACATCGGTTTTTTGCATTTATGATGTACCTATTTCTAAGCCTAATCATCACACATCTAATGAATTTCTTGTGCACCCTCTGAGAAAATCAGTCATCTATGTCCATGTCCTTCATGGCCCTGGTGGCCTCCATGACATCCCAAGGCTCCTCAGATGGTGTGCCTTATTGAAGATAGGATATTTCATTCTTTTCTATATATGTCCACTCCTTTCTCTCTTCTCCTTCATTTCTTCCTTCCTGTACGGCTACCAGCAAGGTTGGACTGAGCTTGAGTCCAATCTAATTGACCTTTAATATCTAAATGAGTCTTTTGTGCAATGGTGTCATCTCCAATGAATTCCTCAGCCTTTGAGGAGAGTGATACTCCTTGATCTGGAGACTGTGGGTTAAGGCATTCCATCGTCTTGCAGTATTTCTAGCTTTCTATCCTTAACAACCTAAGTGTGTCTTCAAAATGTGAGATGGATTGCTCATTGGAGATGATGATATCATTTCTAATGACAACCATTGGGCTTTTTAGCTTTGCCCTGATATATAGCAGTTCATTTTCTTCCTTTTCCGTGAGCCTCTTTACTTCCTCAGTTCTTGCCTCCCCATGAGTCATCTAAGATGCTAGGGCCATCACTTTTATCACCCAATTTTTCATTGGGATCCCAAATATTCATATCATTCAAGGTGAGGTTATGAATGTAAAACTCAACCAATTTTTCTTTGTGTTCTATCCTAAATTGGTTGAAAAATTCAATGAATTATTTGTAATCTTCAAATGGCACAAATCCATGTTATGTTGAGGTATTGATTTAAAATTTCATCCACTTCTCTTTGAGAAAGAGTTTAGAAGACTTGGATGGTTGTCTACATAGTAATGCCTCCATGGAGAGGCTTGTCATTGTGGCTAGTTGAGTTTCTTTCTCCCACAACTTCTCCCTCGACCACTTATTTTCTACTTGTAGTTTCTCCCTCATTGTGGACTCTCTCTCTCTTACCTCACTTAATTATTTTCCCATTTCAAGGACCTTTTCTTCTATGAGGCCCACATATTCCACCTTTTTAGGCTTAGAAATTTGCATCCATCTGTGGGTTATTCCTCTTTCTCCTTCTACCTCAAAGAAAATTGGGACTACAAATTTTTGGTGAACAATTCTCCCTCCTTCAATGAATTTATAAGAGGAGCTTAGGCTAGGTTGTCGACTAGGATTCTAGAGCTTTGGGAAGTTCCCTCAAATGTTTTTGGGGAAGTTGCTACCTCTTGTAGCTATTGTGTCACAATTGTCCCCTCCTGTTTCCCATTCTACCCCTCCTGTAGCTCATTCTGCCACTATTGTAGCATCCTCTATTCCTTCTATAGTAGACTCTCTGATTCATGTAGCATCCTTTTTTCTTCTTGTTGGAGGGTGGTAGGTGTCTTTGGTTGTTTGAAGGAGGTTTATCTAGTGGTGGGCCTCCTTTCATATGCTATAAGAGTCTTTGTTATGGATTTTGTAGAGGTGAACTCTTCAAAAAAAAAAATAGTGCGCGCTGCCTCCTTTTTCTTACGTGGGGACTCTTGAATTCTAATAGGGTCCTTTGTGTGAGTTTGAGGCATTCCTTGCTTGATCCTGGTGCTTTTCCCGGTCTTGAAGTATAAGGGGGTTTCCATTTGTCTCTTGTTTCTAGGTTTGACTTAGGTGGTGAAGGTAGCTAAGATTGCAACTACCTCTCTTTTAGTGGGTCCTGGAGACATGCTTTATTTCTCTAGGGATACCTTTGTTTCTCTGGGCTCAGTAGTTTTTTTCAGGACTAGATTTTTCCTGTTGCTCCCCCTCTTCCACTTCATACTTCTCTTTTTCTACCTTTGCCTCTGGTTCTTCCTTTGTCCTCTCTACATATGTTTTCTTTTCTTCTTCTTCTAACCCTGCTACTTGTTCCTCTCTTGCCTTTTCCCCTTCTTCTTCTTATTCTACTTTCTCCTCTCTTCCTACAAAAATATAGGCTAGAGTCTCACTTGCAGTGAGGGTCTATGTGCCAATGAAGGCCTCTCTATCCATGTCTATGAATTTGGACCAAAGGACAAGGATTCCCATCTTTTTCAAGGCATTCACAGCTATTAGTTTAATGAAGCCATGGTATCCTAGGTGTTGGTGTTTTCCTTATCTCACTTTATGAATCGTGTCCCTGATGGACCGTAGGAGGATGTATGGTACACTAAGTCTTTGAGCCGAGGGAAATTCTGCTTGAAATCTGAGTCCATCGAGTAATCTAAATTGGTAGGCATAGACCACACTCAACCTCCCCTCATAAGAGATATATTTCAGGATATGGTGGGCCACCTCATCCCAAGGGTAAAGTAGGATTTCCCTCCTAACTCAATTGTTATCTTGAATAGGCTTTTCATTGGCAGTGAAGAAGTTATTTTTAGCAGTGCAACTCATGGTTTTGTATTCTCTATGCCATTTGATCTGTAGATGTAGGGTTGTCACTCTACTAATTAGCTTAAGGCTGAGTGATATAGATAATCCACTCACCATAGTAGTGGTAATGTCTTCTATTTGTGAGTTTAGGGCCATGGAAAATTCAAAGGCATATCATCATCATATCTTTTCAACAATTCAAATAATCCTAGCCATTGGTATCTTCTAAAAAAGTTTAACAAAGGAGGGTGTAAATGGATTATTTTGGTATCAGAGGGCGTTGTTATGTTAAATCATCCCCCAATCTCTTCTTTATTTTTTTAGCTAAGTGAAGGAGATATACTTCCTGTAATAGCTTTGGTGTATAATTTTGTGGCACTAATGAGTTAAAATTCTTGGTTGATGATAATTTCCTACATTCCCTCTAATATACAGCCCGAAAAGATCTTCCAATTTCAAAATTTGATTGTTACTTCCTCTAGAATTTGAAGTGCACCTTGCATAAAATTTATGGATGGATAAAGGAAACGGGTCACTTACATCTTATCCTGAGGTCTAGGATGAAGGTAGTAAATTGGAGACCAATTTGACCCTTTGTAGCATTCCTTCACCGTTTTAGTCTTCCTATAGTAGTCTCTTGGCCTTCATGTAGTAGTTACAAGCTTGCCTATAGATCCCTCCTATAGAAATGGGAAAAAAAATTGAAACCACTCGATGGCACCCTGAGCTCATTCTCTCTTTAATTTTTTCTGAAATGAGCATTTATGAAAAACAATTCAAGCCGTAGTTCAGAATATGCCATTTTTGGCTTAGACTTCGAGCGCTATGATGACCTGGTAGTCACACAAGGTTTCCTCTTTTGGATTTTTGTCCTTGCTTGGAGTAATTATTTCCTCGTTCCTCGTAATCACCACCCACTCTCTATGATCCCAACTCAACTAATGTGACACCTCTAGATTGTATAGGTTGAAGGTCTGGATTTATTTAAGGAGTGTAAAACAACCAAGAGTTGTTTCTTAGTTATAGTGTAGTTTGGTTCAACCTTAGACACATTTCTACTAATGAAGTAAATGGCATAAGATAACTTACCATATATTTCTCCCAAGGCTTCCCCCACTACTTTTCTGGATGCATCACCATGGATATGGAATGGAAGATCCCAATTTGGGCCCCTAAGTATGGGTGCAGTGGCTAATTTCTCTTTCAAAATATCAAGGGCCTCTTGGTAGCTATTTCTCAAGAAAAATTATGAGTTTTTGGCTTGCAATCCAAATAATGGTGAAACCACCTTACTAAAGACCTTGATAAGCCTCCTATAATATCTGGCTAAGCCCAAGAAAGTCCTATCATCCCTCTACTTTTGAGGAGTAGTGACCCTTTTAACGATGGAAATCTTATTTGGGTACACTTGTATTCCCTCCTGAGATATTGAATGTCCAAGGATAGTCCCTTCATTCATTAAGAATTCACATTTCTGAGGGATAAGAGAGAGGTTCATTAGAATCCACTTTCTCAGGACCTTTCCGAGGTTAGACAGAGCCTCCAAGAAGTCACACTGATAGGGAGTGAAGTCATATATGTAGATCTCTACAGAGTCATGGACCATATCGACAAAGATGCTCAAACTTGCCATTTTAGAAGTGGTAGGGGAATTGCATAGACTGAAAGGGAGGACTGTATAGGAAAAGTTACCCTAGGGACATGTGAAAGTCCTTAGGACTGATCTGGATTTGATTGTAACCACTGAATCCATCTAGGAAAGAGAAGAACTTCTACCTTGAAGTACCATATAAAACTTGATTAATGAAAGGCAAGCGAAATGGTCTTTCTTGTTTTCTTTGTTCAATTCTCTCTAATACACATAGATCCTCCACTTCCCATTCCTCTTTGGGACCAAAACTAGAGGGGATACCCACTCACTATTTGAGATGGGGTATATGAACCCTACATCCAACAACCTTTTAAATTCTTCCTTTACTATGCCTTTGAGGGCCCTACTCATTATCCTATAAGGTTTGTGCATAGGTTTGCATCCTTCCTTGATGTATATGTTATGAATGAAAATCGAAATATGCACCCCGTTCATTTATTTATAGTTCCAATAAAAAGAATCTAAGTGTTCTCTCTATATCTTGCACAAATTCTCGTTATGGCTAGCCGAGAGAGACAGGTTAATCTTTAAGGTTATAGATGGACTAAATTCTACAAATTTTACATGGGAAGGACTTGGGACTACTCTTTGACTCTTTTACAAGCTCAACAATAGGCATGGTGTTGGAGGCTGGGTTCTGAAGGATATGGTTGATGACGGTATCTACATCACGTTTCTCCCCTCCTATAACAACATCTAGGGTACATATTAGATGGGATGTTGCATCATACACTTCATCTTCCTCCTCCTATTCTATCCATATGGGTAAGTCATGCTCAATTGATGGCTAAGAAAGAGGGTACAATGCCAATTGTTTGGACAAATGTCCATTCTTAATGGTCATGTTCATGGCTCTGCAACTAATGTAAGCATCTGCAATGGTTGATCATGGCCTTCCCAAGGTCAGAGGATAACCATTGAATTTGGTTTTGGGATAGAGAACCAAGAATTCAATAGGATACTCTCGGGAATCAATAGAGACCATTAAATCTTCAACAACTCCCTCAGGAGCCACTGTGGCACTATCTGCAAGTTACAACATTGTAGTAGTATTTCTCAAGGACCCTTGGAGGTTTAGTTTTAGCATGGTTTCTTTAGTCATCACATTGATTGCAGACCCAATATCAATCAATGTATGAAGGACAATGATGGCATCAATGCACACATCTACTACTGAACTTCCAATGCACACATCTACTACTGAACTTCCAGGGTCTAAATGTTTTGGACAAATAACTATGCCCAACACCAATTGAGATAATTGACCAATAACATTGATGGTGGGGATGTATGCTTTTCTCCTCCTAAGGTGTTTGAAACATTTCCCTTTGATAAGGTTATTGTAGATGAGGACATCCTTAATGGCTTGGAGGAGGGGTATTTTATCACATATAGTTTTCAATTCTCCCAGAAGTTTAGTCTCCTCTGGAGTTTGCTGGTTAGGATGGATCAATCTCTTAGGAAAAGGAGGTGAATTTACTTGTAGGATACTCTCTTCCTTTTCCTCTTGAATTCCTTTAGGTGGATGTGGAGGTTGTTTATCTAGAAGCACTCTTCCAGACTGGAGGTTGATTGCCTGAATCTTGATGGTATAGGGAGGGTAAGATATCTCTCTAATACAGACCTATTGTGCTTTCTTGTTATTAGGGTTCAAATTATGTTGAGTAGGCATCTGAGGTTACTTGGGTGGAGCACGATGAGTGATTTATGGTTTAAATAGAGGTGGAGGTAGTAAAGCAGGAGGTTGGTTGATTTGAGGCCTCCACCCTTGTAATGGGTTATTCCATTAAGGACGTTGAGAAGCATATGGTTGATTGATAAGTTTGGGAGGATATTAAAGGGAATAAAGCCAAGAAGAAGGTGTGGACCATGATGGATGATTGGAAGAGTACCATGGTGTTAACGGTACATTCTATTTGGGATGGTAGTAAGATTAAGATGCATCTTCCATGCCCTACTAGTATGACTGAGGTCCTTAAGGCCTCCAGTGATTTATAAAGTAGAGTTTCTCAAACCCATAGTTTTCCATTTGGTATACAACTTTTAAATGAGGAAATGAAGGACATTTGTCCTTGGAATGGTTTTCTTCACAGAATAAGCAGACCTCTATGACATTTAATGAGCATTCATTTATCGGTTGCCTTCTAGTGCATTTAGGGAAAAAAATAGCTATTGCCCTCTCTTCTTCCTCTTGTCTCCTCTTGATATGAATGGTTTCCATTTGCAAGAAAAATGGATGGAAAATTTCACTTTTGAAGTCCTCCAACATGTTCCCAATCTTATTCTTGATGGATTTTGTGCAAGGAGAGGAACTCACCAAGCCTTGTCTAACCCTACCCTTCTTCCTAGCAGCACTAGAGTGGTTTTTGAACACTGGTTTAATGATATCATAGGATAACTAATATATGTCTCCCCAAAACAACATGTTCATGGTTTCTATCATGTCTTCCCTGATCCCTCAAAGAAGAACTAGCTTGAGTGATTCAGGATCAAGGGTGCATTTGACCCTCCTATAATTGAGTTTAAATATTTCCTCATAGTACTCTAGGGATTCATCAGGTCCAAGGGTCATTCTAAAGTTTTTTTTCTTTGGTTTATGTGGATCTGTAGTAGTCCTTGTACTTGTTATTAAAGGCTTGTTGAATTTGAGCATAGGTAGTGATGATATCCCCATGCAAACCCATCAACCAACATAGAGATGAATCCCTAAGGGTAGATGGGAATAACTTTAGCTTCTAGTCATCAAAGGCATAGTCATAGGGCCTACAGAGAACAAAAAATTCAAACATTAAAGTATCAGGATCCTCTGAGTTTAAGCCATGGATGTGTGGGAGGGTAGTAGAGCTTATATTCTTCATTCTAGCATTTCTATTAGTCTCTCTGATCGGGAAAACCTCATTATTCATGATTTCAACCATGGTTTGGGTAGGTGAAATAGGTTCTTCTTCTTCCCTAATATGTTCTTCAAAGATCTCACATTGTTCACCTAAAGGGTATTCTAACTCCCTTCTAGTGAAAGAGGGAAGCTCGCAATCACCAGAGAAGAGTGAAGGTTGTTTGTTTGAGGGTGTGTGGGTGTTTGGTAAGAATTTTGCTTAATTATCTCTATTCCTATGGGGCTTGAATTTTTTTCTTTCTATTATGCTATTTTTTCAAAACTCAATGCAAAACATAAGATAATGATTAAGCACAAATAACATCTACCTAGAAACCTCCTCAGAAATGGGGACAAAAAGTGGTGAACCCTGGTATTGCACCAATATTGATGCAATATGAACTTAGGGTTTGTAAAAACTTTGAGGTGATAGTGCTATATACATAGTAGATGGGATTCTACTCATGCCACCCTCAACTAGGACATTTGATCAATAGTGATCCAAGACCATTCTTCCTACCAAATTAAAAAGAAATTAATCACTGGAGGTGCAACTCAAAAGCTAGCTCTAATGAAAAAAATGTAAATTATTTTTAAACCTCAACTTGTTGACGTTATCAGCTTGTAAATGCTACTAAAATAATTCATGAAAAAGATGAGAGCTATACTACTTGCAGAAATGGAGCTACACTATTTTGTAGTCAACCATCTAGCTATCAAATCCACTTGTAAAGAAGAAATTATCCTACCAAATCGTAACTCAATATCTCATGCATCATATATCTAGTTCACACTTGCATATAAATCAATGTTCCGTTAGTGTTAAATCTGTGATAAAGAAACTAATGTTATTTAATTTACTAATGTAGGAAAAGCGATGGTTGGAATGGCCTAGGTTATTCCCTTGATCATGGAGTCTAAGTTGGGGGTCAACTTGCTACTAAACTAAGTCAAACTTGCATCACAGGTCAAAACAAGGGGTAAAACATGCTACTACAGTTGCCCTGTATTGTTATAGGAAGGATGCCAAGAAGGTTTAGAAGGTAATAGTGATGAGATAAAGATATCGAAAGGTGGATAGAAATTATCGTAGATGGATGAAAGGTGGCCAACACCCCTATCGTACCTGAACACCTCAACAAGTTTTTTTTTGGATTAAGAGGGCTTCTCACGGTGAACTAAGGGAATGAGCTGAAGAACATAACTTTGGGATTCATCAAAGTGGGTAAAGAAGTCTTGGATGGATATGGTGAAAGGCCCCTTCCCTAAAGATCCAAACAACCCTGCAACATCACATGCGCATACTCATTATCATGAAAAAGATAATATAACCAATGGTGGAAAAGATGAGTTGAATTTAAATACCATCTAATCTATGCCAGAAACTTTGATCTAGTCAACAAGTCAACTTCTAATCTATAACAAGAAGATGCAATTTTTTTTTTACTAACATAGACCTTCTTCTAAGAAATCACAAACATAGTATTTATGGGTTGTGATTGTTGATTCTTTCATTCATGCACCCATGAGAGAGATGAGATAGAGGTTGCAATCAGAAGATTTTTGAGGTGTTATCTTCTAATGAAATGCAGAAAACTAATAAGCATTCTAAGCTAAAAATGAAATACAAATACATAAGAGAGAACTAAGCCACTTACATTGGGCCCAACCCAAGAGCATCACCCCTCTGAAACTAACTTAGTGATGGATCAATAAGAAACTTCTCATTATCATTACATCAATGTCAAATGCATCATATAACTTGTAAAAAATAACAGTATCAAGTGCTTGAGCTCAATAGCCTCTTAGATGAAAAAAAGTTCAAATCCTCATGAGCTCTTTGGCATGCTTATTTATACAAGCGGGTAGCTACCAACAACTCCCAAAACTCGAGAAGGGTGGATCTACATCTCCTTTAGGTGCACTTGCTTGGCTGTTAATGACCTCATGCTTCTTGGTTGATAATGACCTCAAGCTGAAGAAAGAGAGTGTGGTGAATTTATCTTTTCGATGGAGTTAGGGAGGTGAAAAACCTCCTAAAATATCTGTGTTGTCTACTCCAAGCTCCTCCATTGAAATCATCTCAAAATTTCTCCATTTCTTGCATTTAAACCATATTAGGCCACATGACATAGAAAAACATATTTGAAGCCTCTCACTAAGCATAAGATAACAAAATTTTTAAATAAATGTGAGAAATAGATAATTCTAAAGATGTAGGATGACATTATGACCCTTACAATGTCCTATTGATGAGCTTCGTCAATCTCTTCTAAGACGTAAACTACCGTCACCCGAGCTAGTCTATATCCATTTTGTATGCAAGCACATTTTAATTCTTTGATATTAATGAAATGAAGTTTTTATTTTTCTGCATCTTGATCTTTATGTTTGCATCGGTCTTTTGTTCCATTCCTTTATAATTCAGGACCACACATGTTTGTATCGGTCTTTTGTTCCATTCCTTTATAATTCAGGATCACACGGCCTAACAGCACATCACCTCAACCTATCCAACATCGATAGGACATCACCACCATAAATATTTCAACTTGAGAGGGAAATTAATTGACATATTTTTTGTGTAAATATAGACGAGGAATAGAAGGGATGCACAATTCAAGTTGTAACGCAGTTGTAGATGCTTAAACATTTCATTGTTATGTAAATTACCTTGTGTTTTTGTTAGCGGCTGTAGTTGCCTATTGTTTTTTTGTGTCTTTCACTTTGTGCTCTGAGTCTTTCATATGGTATTAGATCCTAGTATAGTGTGAGGAAGGACCCAGGGAAAGAAGCCACTTTCTAAAGGCTCTTTGCCACCATTAGCCACCATCATATGTTGGTAGAGCCAAGCATACCAAATCCAGAAAGATAAATAAAACTTGGGAACTGTCAACTTTAAATTCATCGATGTTTTATACTAAAAGGAGCTCGCTGCTAAGCTCCTGAAATTCTAACCAGTCAGCTCACTTACCAAGTTTTGCAAATTCGATGAAGCTTTCATCCACGGATGTCGTAATTGGTGTAAGATCTGTTTTCAAAGTTCTATGATATATATGATAATAATCACTCTGTAATTTGGATGGTTGAATGACACATACATCATTGAATAAAATTAAATTGAGAACATGTTCATGAGGGATGAGTAGATTAATAATTTCAATGTTCGATTGATTAGAGTTGTAGATGTATTCGTCATTGTACATTTTACACAATCGTTCACTTCCACATTTTACACAGTCATTCACTGTTGCGGTTTGAACATTAAGGTAGGGCAGCTGAGTATTTCTGCACCTACTGGACACAAGTATAAATTCACCGCTACTCAGTCATACTAGAGGTAATCTCGTTGTTTCTGATAAAAATATTAAGTTCCTCATGAATTGTCTAAAGGTCGGAAGTCTTTGAAAATGCACATATAAACAACAAGAGGTAAGCTAATATTGTTGTTAATGGAGTGCTCAAAGTCTGGTAACTCTACTTGCAGTACTATCGAAGAAAATATTATCATTCTCATCATCTACATACCGGGAATGGCATGAATTGCGGTGTCCTATTAACAGAGGATTGCGTTGGTATTAATTTTTTTTTGGAACTGTAAGGTATTCAATCAATTGTTTGTTAGCAGGCGGAGAAGATAATTTTGTTTGTTGCACAGTCGCCGTTGAGAGCCGTGAACAATTATCAAACGAATGAGTGTGCCAGAGAAGAAGAGTCACTAGAGGCCTCCATTGTAATCCACATCGTGCTGTTGTTATGAGTAGCCTGTATCACCAAACTTATTTTTTAATTGAAGCCAAGAAGCGGTCAAAACAGAGCATCGGGCAAACAGTGCCAATTTCCTTGCATGTGGGAGAATGCCTTTTGTAGTATGGAAGGTTGAACATGCTAGAATTTGGAGTTTGAATTTAAAAGTTCGTGGAGTATTTCTAAGTATGGAGCTTGGACATCGGAAGAATGTAGCCTATGGTGTAGCATATAATTGACGTGTATTCCAAGCCTCTATAAACTCACCATGACATGTGATGCATGAAAATCAGAGCACCTTTAATCAAAATTTGAATTTTAACATGGAGAGCCATGATAAACCAGGGCAAATTGGGCTAAATCATGGTTAATTGGATGGAATTGATAAGTCTATAGAAGGCTTAATTAATGTAATTATCTACTATGTATGCCTAAAGAGAGATTTAGGGGTTGGTTTGAGCGATCTTATGAGAAGATTATGCATTTTGAATTATCCATGATTCAGTAGTTATTTTTATAAATTATGTAACTACATGTTGTGATAGGGTAGAGAGATTGGATACAATGTAATCAAAAGGGGAATTTGTGATTAAGGTTGAGATGCCTTAGACTGTAATCTAGTTCTGTATATAACAAAATATGTTTGTTGTCTGTATTTCGCGTGTCTGTGTATTGTTTAATCATAATTTAGATGTATGTGATGGAAGAGTTAAAATCTCGGGTTATAGGTTTGTTGGACAACCATCGATCACTATAAGGATCGCTAGAGATCCAACGATAATACGATATCTTAGAATGAGCATTGTATGGAGTGATGTGAGTGTCTTAATAGTATGACAGAGTTAAGCTGTGTTATAACGTGAACTCCACCAAAAGCGAACGAGGGATTCGTTTCCATTGAAACCATCAGATCGATGAGATCAACAGATACTATCAAAGTACAGAGGAATCCAGAGGAGCCATCATAGTTGTCCAATGGAAGGAGATCTACAATCATCGCGTGGTGAAGATGCATGTGCACTAATCTGAATGGAAAGGCAGTTTTTGTAGGCAAAAGCTATTTCTTGCGAGCACTCAAAGCAGTAAGTAGTATTTCAAAAACGGAACTGTGAAAGTTATGAACCATGACCTAATCCAGTGGATGTGTGGATAGATCACAACCATCCATTGAGTGATTGATCAGACACATATCATGTGCCAACAAGCATACACGTTAATTCAAAAAATTGACGCGATGAGGGTTTATTCAATTGTCTTAAAACCTCATTGAGTTCTAGAAATCAGGACCATTCAATGCTTGATTGATCAGATGGTAATCACACATGAACATGTGCAAGGGTTAATGGCCTAAGCGGACCCAATAGGTTATCAACGTGGGTTAATTTCATTTGGATTTTGGCCTTATGTGTTCAAAGTAGGACCAACATTGTAGGTCGGGTTTGATCATGATTCTGCTATTTGTTTGCTTCCACATTTGATGTGAAGGCCACCTATTAAAATTCTTCCAATGTATACATGGGCCCAAAACCCATGGGTCCATGTACAAATTTTATAAAGGTGCATCTTTGCTGTGTAAAATTAGCTGAGCTATCATCGGGTTTTGTATGAGAGCAGGGAAAATATTTCCTGCAAGAAGGAGTTTGTGAATAAAAGGAACACATACAGTTATGTTGAAGACTGGTGAAGTTGTGGTTTTTATGTTGTCGTACACATAACAACAGTAGAAGGCGAGAAGATTGCAACAACTTAGAGCATGGAGTGCTCAAATGGTTCCACAGAGGAGAAAACCAGAGAGATGCCAAAAGACTAAGTTCAAAGGAGAGAAGCTTGGTGAGGTATTGTGTAGCATGGAAGTTTATTACTCCAGAGGTTTTCTTACAGCTCATGGAAAGATCATAAAGGCAATTCCACTAAGGAGGTGGGTATAATTGCTAAGGGATGAAGGAAGAGCATATGACGAGGAGGTCATAAATTTTTGTACCTCAGGAGTCTAATGCAGACACATCCAAACACACTTAATCAAAATTTGAATTCTAAGCTGTGAAAGGGGAAAACGTGGATAGTCATGGTAAACCGGGACAAATTTTGTGAAACCAGGGCTAATTTGATGGAATTGATAAGTCTCTAGAAGGCTTAATTAATGTAGTTATCTGCCATGTGTGCATAAAAAAAGATTTAGGGGTTGGTTTGAGTGATCTTAGGAGAAGATCATGGATCTGGAATGATCCATGATTCTGTAGTTATTTCTATAAATTGTGTAATTGCATGTTGTGATAGGGGAGAGATATTGGATATAACGTAATCAAAAGGAGAATTTGTGACTACGGTTGAGATGACTTAGACTATAATCTACTTCTGTATATAATGAAATATGCGTGTTGTCTATATTTCGTGTGCCTGTGTATTGTTTAATCATAATTTAGATGTATGTGATGAAAGAGTTAAAATCGCAGGTTATAGTTTTGTTGATCGACCTTCGATCACTATAAGGATTGATGGCGATCCAATGATAATACGATATCTTAGAATGAGAATTGCATGGTGTAATGTGAGTGTTTTTAGAGTATGGCAAAGTTAAGATGTGTTATAACGTAAATTCCATCAAAAGTGAATGAGGGATTCATTTCAATCGAAACCGTCAGATCGGCCAAATCGATGGATACTATCGAAGTACAGAGGAATCCAGAAGAGCCATCGCAGCCGTCTGATGGAAGGAGATCTACAGTCATTGCGTGGTGAAGATGCATGGGTGTTAATCAGAATGGAAAGGTGGGTTTTGTAGGCGGAAGCTGTTTCTTGCATGCCCTCAAAGCTATAAGCAGTATTTCGAAAAAGGAACCGAGAAATTTATGAACCGTGACTTAATCGAGTGGATGTCCAAATATATCACATTCTTCCATTGGGGGATTGATTGGATGCATATTGCATGTCAACAAGCGCAACCGTTATTTCGAAACGCGGATGCGATGAGGTTTTATTCAACAGGCTTAAAACCTCGTCGAGTTCTGGCAATGATAATCATTCGTCACAAGATTGATTAGACGGTAATCATGCATGAACATGTGCAAGGGATAATTTCCTGGGTGGACCTAATAGGTTATGAATGGAGGTTAATTTCATTTGGATTCTGGCCTTATGGGTTCAAAGTGGGACTACTGTTGTAGGTCGGGTTTTATTTTGATTCCGTTGTTTGTTTGCTTTAGATTTTGATGTGAAGGTCACCTATTAAAATGCTCTAGATGTATACATGGACCCAAAACCCACAGGTCCATGTACGAGTTTTATAAAGGTGCAACTTTGTTGAGTAAAAGCAGGTGAGCTGTCATCAAGATGTCTTGGATCATGATCCTGCTAGATGAGTATGAAGTCGAGGTGAATCTTGAGCTAACTATGGTGAGTTGTGAGCATGTACAATGGAACTGTGGAACACATTAACGCAGGTAGCATTATCACTATTTTTTTCTTAAGAGGAGTGTCGAGAAATTATATGTCATTGTATGTGTCACTAAAAGTATGTCCGTAGATTCGTAATGCTGTTTTGCAATTCTTCTGCATCAAGTTATTGATTAACTAAAAGTTTTTTGTTGAGTACTTAGTTGTGTTTTTTTTGTGCATCATCGAGTTCATTTGGAAGTGGAAATGACAATGTGATAAAGAGCATTGGAACTATAGTGTTTGCATTAAATAAATGGGAAAATCCAAAAGTTTGAGAAATTCAGAGCAACACCAACAGCTCTTTAATGTGTATTTGAAATATTTGGAAGCCAAGAGCTCTTTAATGCGTATTTGAAATATTTGGAAGTCAAAAGGAAAATAAATGCTTTGGTATTATAAAAGCATGCGTAGATGAAAACATTCTTCCTTTTATTGTAGACGCAAAGACAACAAAAGAGGCTTGAGATATCCTTGAGAGGATTTTTGGGGTAAAGTGGAGTAATCAAATCAATGATAGTAGTGTTGTACAACTTGGTGTACCAGTGCTTGAAGATGAAAAGGAAAGTTGATATGTAGTAGCACATCTACAGAAAGATGAAGGGTTTGGTGAATCCGACTTGAAAGTGGATCATAATGTTGATGTTGTGTTACGAGTGTGAGTTGTGTTTGGCGTAGATAATTTTACGAATGAAGATGCAACTCGTTAAGTGGATCCAACAATTGAAATTATTGATGTTAAATTTGATGAAGAACAATTAACTAGTGATAAGTGGTTGCACATGATGTACCATAAACGTCGTATTGATATGTTGTTATTTGGTGAGAAACTCCAACTTTTTTGTAGAAACACATTGGAAGAGAACTTGTTACTTGTAGCAAAAGAGGTTGGTAAAGAAGTGGAAAATGAATATTATGATGAAACAACATAAACATAGAAAGAAGCGACAAAGGCATAGATGGAAGCACAAGAGCAAAAAGTTCTCATTGTAGAGAAGAATGAACAAAGCCAATGTGCTTCTCAATATGTGTTTCGATATAAACTTAACATTGATTTTGAGCATGCATATGTTAGAAGCTACAAAGGAGAAGCAAAAAAATTTGAAGAAGAACTAAAATTCCTTGAAGCATGACTTGAAACAACATGTGTTGATGAAGTAGGCATAGAAATTGTAGTAATGAATGTTAAAGACATGATGGACGATGTAGAAAATGAAAATTTCAATGAAATTTTCATGTATTAGAGTCATAATGAGGTAGAATTCTATAATGGATTTTTGTTGCACAAAATTGATAAACAAAAGATTGATGATAACGAAAGAACTATAGAAGATGATATGTGGATGTAGTCCACATACAAACATTTTTTTGAAGAAGTAGAAGACATGCATGGACAACTTTAAATCATTTTCTATTTTTTTATGCTAAACAAAGATATAACAATAGAAGCACTGCAACAACAAATGAAGAAACTGAAATTTGGAGCCTGCAACAAAAACACAATGAGGAAGCAATTTAGGGGATACAAGATATGGAAGAAAAAAAAAAAAAAAAACTAGCTAAAGAAGTAATGTTAAAGTTTTTGAATCATTGTAAGCCTAGTTTAGGCTTAGACAAACAACCATGCTTAAGTTATGTTGAGTCAAGATTAAGTTATCGGTCGTAAGTAAATTAAGGGGAGTGTTGGAAATAATTACTATTGAGAGACCTATTATCAATGCACCACCTTTGCCTCATGCCCCCTCACCACACACCACCTCAGCATGTTCAGCATTTATAGGACATCACCGCCAACTTTTTCAACTTGAAGGGGCAATTAACCTACATATTTTCTGTATACATATAGATGAGGCATATAAGGGATACAAAATTCTAATTATAACCCAGTTGTAGCTGCTTAAAAGGTTCACTTATGATTTTTTTGTTTTTAGCTTTGTGCTATGAATTTTTCACTAATGTCTATTTCTCTTCACACCATTTCCAAGTGATGTGTCATACTTCATTCCCTGGTATTATTTAGCTTTCAAATTGATCGCACCAGCTATAGCATCTTAATATCAAGGCCTGAAATAAACTAATTGTCAATGTTAAAATCCAACTCTGTGAAAACTTAAAAAAATGTAAAAGAAAATTGGACAGGATTCTGACCCCGACTATGCTGAGCTAGAGACTCAGTTTGTGGGATGACGGTAGCTCGTACTCTCCCACAATGCAAAATATTGTATTATTTTAGTTTCTTAGACCATGGAACTAGGTTTTTATCACTAAGATTCTCCAAACTATAATAATAATATAAATTTAGTTAATAAAAAGTAACAAATACTTTTAAACCATTCCAAATTTATTTTATTTAGTGCCGTTCTGGTCTATAAAATAATTTAGTGTAACGTTATAGGCCAATTATGTGAATGCTATATGGGCGTTAACTTTGATTAACTTGACTGACATGTTTTCTAAATAATTTTTACGCCGTAAGGCGTTTCCCTCTAAAATCAACTCCCCTCTATGCTTACCTGGCATCTTTATACGCCATAGGATTATATGTTAGACGATTGCAAAGGTTTCAGCCGTTAGATTAGAAGCTGAAACGGTTTGCACACTGGTCCATTCTCATTTTCCATTATTTGACCTTTAGCTTAACGCCTATGGAAAGTATGGCCGGCAATGGAGAACGCCTATTCAGCCCAAGAAGCCCACGAGACCGCCTTGTCCATTGTTCTTCTTTCTTCTTTTCTCTTCTTCATGGGGTTTCTTTCTGGCATCGGCAGCTCATGCTCACCTCAACAGTGCTTCTGATGAGCGGGCTCTGATGGCATTCAGGGCTACCCTCAGTTTGGATCCAAACATGGCATTAAGAAGTTGGAATACCAGTGTGTCCCTGTGCAGCTGGACTGGAGTCCAATGCTCTTTACGCCATCAGAGAGTTGTTTCGCTTAATCTTACAGGTATGAGCTTACATGGCCCCATCTCCCATCTTCTTGCTAATCTCTCCTTTCTCAGAGTGCTCGACATCTCTAACAATAGCCATTATGGCTCTATTCTGCATGATTTAGGGAGGCTGTTTCGCTTAAGAGTTCTGCGGTTGAGCAAAAACCAACAGGAACGCCCCATTCCCTCCACCATTGGTAGCTGTTGTTTTTTAGAGCTAGTCTCTCTGTCTCAAAATTTCTTGTTGAATGGAAGCATTCCCTCAGAATTAGGGCTTCTAAGAAATTTGAAATTCCTTTGGCTGAGAATAAACAAACTGACTGGCTGCATTCCTACCTCCTTTGGAAACATGTCCTCATTAAAAAACTTGTCTCTGGGTTATAACCAGCTTCATGGCTCTATTCCTTCTGAATTGGGGAGGCTTTCTCACCTTAATACCCTATATCTTCGTCACAACTATCTTTAAGGGAAAATTCCACCATCCCTCTCTAATTGTACTCTTCTCTTAGCCCTGCAACTGCATCATAACCAGTTAACCGGACACATTCCATGGGAGTTTGGTCGCAGGCTATCTCAGTTGGAAAACTTATTCTTATGGGGAAATAAACTTGGAGGGGAAATCCCAAAAACCCTTGCTAATTTTACCCATCTCCGGGTCCTCGATTTAACGATCAATCAACTCACTGGGATGGTGCCTGTGTAGTTGGGTCAGCTATTCAGATTGGAATGCCTCCTTTGAGGACGAAATCAGCTCATAAGTGGGAGCAGCACGACATTACCTATTCTTACTGCTCTAACTAATTGTTCCTTCCTTGAACAGATACACATAGGTGAAAATCATCTTACTGGCACTATACCCTCTTCCATTCAACATATTTCCTGACTTTCTGTGTTCGATCTGAGCCACAATGAAATAGGTGGAAAAATACCACCAGAGATTGGAAAACTCGCTAATCTGACATATCTTAATTTAGAGTGGAATATCTTCAATGGATGCATTCCTTCAACACTGGGCAGACTTCAAAAGTTGGAAAGATTGTATTTGGACAAAAACAAGTTACGAGGAAGTATCCCAATGGAAATTGGCGGGATACAAAGATTAGCACTCTTATCTCTGAGCCAAAACAAGCTCTCTGGGCAAATTCCTCACTCTTTGGGTCAACTGAAACAGCTGAGAGACCTCTACCTTGATCAAAACAAATTATCTGGAAACATATCCCCGAATATAGGAGATTGCCTGAGATTGGAGGTGTTGGACTTGTCTCACAACATGTTTAATGGAAATATACCACGAACAGTTGCAGGTCTTCCAAATTTGCAATTCTTCTTCAACTTGTCCAGCAATTTATTAGAAGGCCCCCTACCTCTCGAGATTAGCAAGATGACCATGGTTCAAGAAATAAATGTTGTTGTCAATCGATTAACTGGTTCTGTTCCAAGCGAACTTGAAAGTTGCACAGAAGTACACTATCTCAATCTGTCGTGGAATTCATTTGATGGCCCAATTCCAGATTCACTTGGGAAACTGGGATCTTTGGAGGACTTGTATTTCTTCGAAAACAATTTGTCACGCACAATACCTATGTCCCTAGAAAACCTTAAGATGCTTCACCATTTGAACTTCTCTTTCAATAAGTTGAAGGGGGAAGTTCCCAAAGGCAGGATTTTCAGAAGACATAGGATTGGAGCATTCATGGGAAATCTCGATCTCTGTGGACAATGGGTACAGTTGCAGGAAGGACATGGAGACATAATTCAAGGCCTAACCCATATACTACGAATTTGGATAAATATTGGTCCATATGTTATTTATATGCCTAAAATTGAGGTTTGGGCAGTGGAAAAGGTTAATGAGATTTCTGAGAATCAGGGAGGTGTAGGCCAGAGTGCTGGATCTCGAGCATGGATATACTGCTTCAGCAAGTGGATTCAATACCTACGGATGTGCCGTTGGTATTTCTGGCTACTTGTGAGCTACCAACGACTACTTTTCCCTTTCAGATAAGAAATTTCTTCATGAGCCAAGACGCTGATGTATCTACCTCAGATTATAAGTGTTTATTTGATCAATCTGCTAAGAATATAACAAAGGCTTTAATGGGAAGATACATTCAATTTATTCATGACATATCTCATGGTGTTGCTATATCACTGAGGAAATTTAAAACTGCTTCGTCTTGTGGAAAGCTGGATGAAGGAGCTGGGAAAAATATAATAAACTGTCCTTCCAAGACATGTATTGAGAGGGAATTTGCCTCACTGGATGAACCAAAGAATATCTGTTCTGAGGATGATGTTGGTGGTTTTCATAAAGGAAGTCAATGTTATTCAATAGGTGCTAAGGATTACACTATTCTATCAAACATTGAGTTGGAACAATTAAATCTGAAAGATAGACATGATTAGAAGCAACAATGGCCAAAGCCAAATGCTGCAAAAGCCTTCTCACCGGGGATCTGGAAAAGGAACAACAGCCATGTAGCTAGCAATTGCAGCTTGTGGTTACCAACTTCTCCACTATATACAGTTTGCTGAACTTTGTTGGGTGACACCAAAGTTGAATGAAGGTCCCTGTGCAAACACAGATGGCCCATGGAAGCGTTGGCCAATTAATTCTTGTGTTCTTGATACAAACAGCTCAACACAAGTTGCATCAGGGGACAACAGTACTGAACATAAAGGTATGTCAGTCACTTCTGCAGTGAGAGGTTTGGTTGCTATGGGCTTGCTTGCCTTCAAGGGTTTATACAATACTGGGAACGAAGTTTCACTTGATATAAGAAAGGTTTTGGAGCTTTTAGTTAAAAAAATAAAAAAGAAGATTCAAAATGGAAAAGATAAATGCGAAATTTTCCCTCTATTAGCACAAGCAACTTCTCTGGAGGACATGGTTAACATTTGGGCATATGCCACACAGAGCTTGGAAACATAGCTGCATTCCTGTAGTGGATCCTTCTTCATGTGCGAGGAAAGGTCAGAGTTAAGCTCCCAAGGGCTTACTGATATTAACATTGTTGGTCGTGGGGAATTGTATGTTCAAGCAACCTCTGATCCTTTCCCAGTTTCTTATTTAAATAACGAAAAAGGTTATTTTCGGCAACACTTCAAGCCCAAATGCTTTTAAACCTGGTATTTATGGTCCTGCTACAAGCATTATTGGGATAGAGATATCAAGTCCAAGATCTCTGTTAGCAAACAATGCTATTTTGTGGGAATGTTGTCGGCCGATCTTTCCCCTAGTTTGTGACCCCAACAAATTTTCTTTGCGTGGAGCCTCTGTAGCCCAGAATAATGTGGACTGAGGTGACACTATTGAAAAAACTGCTCAGGAAGCAACTATGGCAAGGCCGGCTAGGTTTTGTAGGATGATCAATGGAACAGTATCTAAGGCTAATCCATTTGATGGTTGTAAAATCCAGTCAGAGATCAAATGCTTAGAGACATTATCAACCAACCATCATTTTCATGACTCTGAGATAGGCATTCTACAATCACATGGTGCCTCAGTAGACACAAATGGTGGTAATGTAGATGCGACAAATAAAATAGAAGATGGTAATTTGCCCAGTTCTCAGGTGCAGTGTGTCTACTGGTGCTGTTCTGAGTGCATACATAGATTCCATTTATTAGTGAAGCAATTTGTCATGAATTGTTGGAAAGCTGATGGATGCTCTGATAGATATGAAAGTGTCCATGATCAAGTTGCTTCATGTGCAGCGCGTGTGCTTGCAGTTGTAGCCTAATTTGGTGTCTCAAAGAGCACAAAGGAATCAGGCAGTATGGAAGGGTCCGTGCTTCTTGGTGAAAACTCTTGTTCTTGTGAGGATACATGTAATTTTCATCCGATCCAGAGTTTTTCTTGAGGGGGCACAAATATCAGGAGTGAAGAAATCACTATAAGAGGATGTAAATGTCATGCGAGTCCAAGAAAAAGGAATGCAAGGTGGAGACATGGACATGATACTTCTTGGCTAGAAGCTAATCTTGAATTTGTTATTTTTGATCATGTGTGTAACTCCGACTGGACCGAGGACCTTCTATTCATTGTCAAACAGAGCATGTTTATTTTTGTTCGCTTATACAAAAATTGTCAACCATGAAGTAGCCTCTATGGTAGCTGTCCTCGTAATGGTTTAAATGGTCGCATAAGTTGTAAAAACACTTTCTGTGTACATGCGAGAAAGCTTCGCCCCTAAAACATGTAAGTTCCAAACTATGTATCTTTTCAGAGAGCCGTGTACAGCCAGAATAAAATGATCAGCTGAGAAAGGTGATCAAAATACTGAGTAAATGGAGGACTCAAGATCTACGGCCCAAATTATTTTGCATCCAGATGAACGCAATGTGGGGGGACCAGTTCTGTGGAAATTTAACGTTGGGAAAGGTCCCGCGTTCAGTGGTTTCCATCAAACAACCCAAGCACCAGATCAACGGCAGGATACTTCCGAGGGTTCCCAGTCATTTTTAAAACCCCACGGGGTTCCTCGCAAAGCTGGTTTTAATTTTCAGAAAACCACTCATGGTTTTCTGCATATGAGGCAAGCCGGGCCGGCATGATTCTTCAATTCATTTCGAATACTATCTTGTATATAATATTAAATGGGTCGAATGATAAAACTTTGAAATGTATTACCCGTGGATAATAATAGTTTCATGAAAGAGCGCGGTTTAATATATATACCTTATAAATATGTTATAGACATATTTATATAAAAGAGTGCGGTTTAATATATATACATATAACTTATAACTAGTATTTGTTACAACAATGAACTAATAATATTCATGATGAAAATAGCAATATGGAAGATTTATCTACATAATGAAAAAGGCAATATGGGAGATTCCAATCACGTTCGAAGGCATTTTTTAAAATGTGGATGTGACAAAAGGTTGTTGTGGAAGGTGTTGTTTGTATATGGGAAATTTCTTGATCGTTGTGTATAGTCCTAATGTTGATAAATATGTCTACTAAGTGGTTCAAGTTAATGGGGCATTGATTTGAGTGTTCAATATATTTTTGTTCTTTATCATAGTATTCTTTTGTTGTATTTGTCTTCTTCAATTTATGCCTTACGGCGTTTCCTTTGCAACATCTGGTACAAATGCTAGTTATATGAATATTTTATAACGTTCTAAGCAGATTACATACCCATTAACTTCAAGGCCATACTTTCTTAATAATTTATATGAATGATTCTTTTTAAATATTTTAAATAACCTCATCAAGAATGACCCAAATCAGTAGAATTAATGCATTAATTTTTTCATGCAGAGTAACCCAATTATCTTGATTTCAAGAAAGGCAAAATATTTATGAAATTCCAGAATATTTATAAAATTTACAATAAGATAAATGTGATAAGGATAATTATCAGTGAAAGCGATGTCAAGCATGCAGGTGGAAGTAGAAAGCGAAGAATATCAGAGCGGATGGTAGGAGATAAAGATACCATATCCGATGTCAAGCATGCACGTGGAAAGATAAAGCGAAGAATATAAGAGGGGACGTAGGAGATAAAGATACAATATCCATCTTTTAACTGTTAATGGATTTTCCTCCGATGGATTCCTTAAATCGATTGCTGTCACTTTTAAAAATATGGTATTATTCTTTTCCATTGCTCCACTCGTATTAAATTAATTTATATTAAGTATTAAGGGGTTTATCCAGTGCATTATATTAAATATTACTCTAAAATTCAATTATGTTAAAAAAGTTTATTATATTAGTTAAACTAAATTATATTTATTACCGGTTTTGCTTATCTTTTGTTATCCATAAAAACCCTGTATTAAAAAGTGTATAAATTTTGTCATAAAATAATACAATTTGATTTTATGAGCTAAATTAATTTAGATATTATTAAAATAAAAAATTATCTATTTCCAAAACTAATACATGTTTTATAATTTAAAAACTGTAATAATTAAATTCAATGAAAATTTTAAGATTATATAAATGAATTAGATAATAAAATTAAAAAATATAAAATATTCAAATTTCACAGACTTAAATATTCATATTTAAATTTACCCATTCAAGAGCTCTTGGCAAGGTGCCTCTTTCCTTATTGTATACCTAACCTCATTGTGGCATTATTGGGTGTTCGTTATTTGTTAAGTACGTTGGGTAAATGATAATGATGTGCAAAGTTTGTATGCCCAGTTGTGGAGATGAATTAAGTTAATGGTAAACACGTTTTTTTTTATCACTACAAATATGATAAGAATTCATATTTGTGTAAGAATATGGTAAGAACTTATATGCTACAAATTTCATATATTGTTGCATACCTAACTTCATTATTGTATTATTTTGGTGTTTGTTATTAAATATACTTTACATTATTGTTGCATACCTAATTTCATTATTGTATTGCTTTGGTGTTTGTTATTTGTTAAGTATGTTGGTTAAATAATAACGATTTGCAAACTTTGTATGCCAAGACCAATGTGGAGATGGAGTAAGTTAATTATGCAGTAAATGTATTTTCTTTACTACTATAAATATATCATAATTTAGTGAAAAGTTTGGGCATTAATGGTATTTTACTATGATTGAAGATCTATGTGTGGTGGAAGAATGTTTTTTTAGAGGTTTTGCTAAATTTTGAATCAAGCTAAATAATCAAAATTTTGATCAACATGTTGGATTGATGAGAAATATAACTTTTTGTATCGTCAAATTATGAGAACTATAAGAAAGTTTCTCACAAAATTAGATAACTCTTTTGAAAGAATGTGTACAGCAACATCGAGTAAGTGCCATTGACCATTGCAAACCATATAAATGAACTTGTTTAAGATAAAATTCTTTCCTTTTTAAACCATATAAATGAACTTGTTTAAGATAAAATTCTTTCCTTTTTAAGATAAAATACTCTCAACGACATATAAGATTATGGAGACCCTTTTCCGTTTAAACTTGGCTATTTATAAAAATAATTTGAACGCTTATAATGTTTTACCATTAAGCTTATAAAGTTTATAATTACATTCTTACTCTGCCATTCCTCCACATGGCCAACCTTGAACAAATGCAACATGATTGAATGACTGTAGAGTTATGCAACATGATTGAATGATTGTAGAGTTGCATTACGATGAGTTTGTATTTTTGAATTATTTTATTTTTTTTTATAATTTTTTTTGGCATATCTAAATTATCCTTTTATACTTTGTTTAATTAATTTTTTTACCAAATTACTATCAAAAATATTAGAGAAAATGAAATTAAAAGTTTAGTGTTTTTTTACTTGTTATTCATCACCATGTCATTCTCAAATTGTGATTAAAAGTAAACTTTTGCATTCTCTAATGGTTTTTTCAAATTCATTAGGTAAGTGGGGTGTCCAAGGTATTGGCACCTGGAAAAACATTTAAGTAAAATGAATTAAAAGTTTGTAGTTGCTTATAGGTACCTCTCTTAATTAATGAGAAAAGATAAAAATAAAATTAAAATTAAACAATATGGGTTGTAACACTAATCACTCCATTTAATTGATTGTAACCTACATTGAAATTTATGTCACTCCATATATTGTTAACTTAATTAGCTATAACAAAATTGTAGTGGAACTGCATTTGTTATTAGGGCTTTTATGTTTTATTAGCTGGATTATAACATAATGTATTGATGGATTATTTTTTATTAGTTGAATCGTATCCTTATTAGGGATATTATGTTTTATGTTTTATTAGTTGGATTGTAACACCCACCACTCCATATAGGATTGTGACCACCACCACTCCATCTATTATAAGCAAAGTAATGTACATTTATTCATGGATGCATGGATTTCTCAGTGGGTGGGTTGTTGGAATCGTTCAAGCCAAGCCATATGCAGTGAAGTTAGGTTAAATTCATGGAATGGTTTGCTAGAACGATTTGAAGGAGTTTTTGTAGGCTTCTATCTACTAAGAAAGGTGCACAAACCCTTGGTCTTCAATTTTTTTCAAATAAGTATTCTATTTATATATGGTTTCTCTTAGGGTTGAAATTTGGGTTTAACCTAAATTTTTCTAAATTTAGATTACAACTATCAAACTTTAGTATTTTGGATTCTTCAAACATTTTTTTGATAGTGGAAAATCCTTTTCCACTAAAAAAATTGATTTCTCTGTCTATTTAATTTGTAGTGAGTGTTCTGGAGTAAAAACTCAACCCATCCATCTTATAAAAATGAATTGAACAGAAAGTGTACTGATTATGGCATAACAAGATTTTATTTTTCTATATAAATCCTCAATTTCGTCCGAGCATTCAACCAATTTTTCTATGTACGCTCAATTTTCAATTTCAGCGACATTCAACTACCGCAATTCTACTCACAATGAGAAATCGAAATCGGAAGCTACATATATCAATTCCAATATATGATAATAATTTCCATGAATGATTTGATTATTCTATTGGAATGCCATATGTAAGCAATAGTGATTTAACATATAAATCAATCAATTCTATAAAGTGAATGATCTATTTATGCATAAAGACTTCAACAAGTCAAATATTCAATGAAACTGTAATATCAACTCTGTAATGAAACTTATGTCATATTTAATTAAATTGTTGAACCTAACCTTCCTTCTTCCAAAACTCTCAGAGTTTATTTATTTATTATCGTGTGGGATTTTATAATCTCACAAAGACAATATATATTTTGCTGCGTGTAAAATAATAAATTCACAACAATGTAATAAATGTTGATGTAGTGTAGTGATCAGATAATGCCATATCAACGATTTGTTTATCTTGCTATATGTCAAATAATAAATGTCATATTTAGTAAGAGAAATATATTATTTTGAAGAAAAAAATACATATTTTAAATAATATATATAACAACCGATTAAAAAAATTCTTAACTACCCAAATCTATATTTCTTACTACTCAAATATATATTATAGTATCGTATCTTATGAGAAGATAAAATCAATTTGTCTCTTCACAGTTGTACTCAAAAGTATATTTCCAATTTTATATGAGAAGATAAAATTAATTTGCCTATTCACATAAACTAACTTTCCTCGAAAGACAAAAAAAAATTGAGAATGTAAGATGCAATATTATTTCCCTTCTAATGAGAGCGTTTACCTTTCTAATAATACAAAAGTGTTGCTCTTTTAACCATTATACGCAATTTATTGAAGCATTTAATTTTATTGAAAGCATTGATGGCAATTAATTGATGATTGATGATTTACAACACTATACTCTAGTTAGGATGTTTGTAATGTTTTCTAGATTCAAGGAAGAAGGTTTTCTACTAATTAGATTGTTAGTTTTGTTTTAGCAATTTTTATTTTTACTTCGAAGTAAGACTTTTTATAATTAGGTAGCTTCTTCTCTCAATAAGAGGAGCTTCTTCAAATAGATTGTAATAAATGCATTGAATATATTCGAATGAATCAATAGATTGTATAGATCTAATGTTGAACAATTTAAATTGGCTGAGCATATTAGTGTTTTAAGTGATGATTTTTCTAAAATGTTATTATTCAAACCATTAATGATAAGACAACTTAGTTCATTTTCAATTTAAGGCTTAAGAACTAGTTTCCATTCCTCTTTCCCAGCAATTTCTCTCTTCAATAAAATAATTATTTTTATAAACTATCACAGAATTTTATAACTTAGGTTTATATATACAATATATATTTTAATGGTAAATGGAATAATAATACATTAAAAAATAAATTCAAATATTTAAATTTAAAAAATTGAGGAAAAATTATTTTTATGGAAACTAGAGGAATAATAGTTTCCCTGCTAGATGAACTCTTTTATATGGATGAAATATATCTAACATTGAATAGATCTTTATTTTATTTTTATCTATACAATAAATAAATTTTTAAGCATTTTATCAATATTTTTTTATGGATTGAATAATTTTAATGATTGCATATATTTTATTTTTTATCAATACATTTGTATGCATTGAATATATTTTAATCAATAAATCTAATGCATTCATTCTATTCCAAAGGTGGAGTGTTTTTAGTACATTAAAAATATTTTCAAATTTAAGCAAAATTATGATTATATAAAGTAAGTAAATTAAAAATAATTCCTCATTAATAAATTTATGATTATTTTTCAATGTCAATAATCATAGATTTGAGTCACTCCTCTTATTCAACAAATTGAAGTGGGATTTTAGTTGAATTTGTTCTGGATTGAGTAGAATTTAATCAACAATTCTAATGCATTAATAAATTTAATTAAATCTAAGTTAATGAATACAAAGTAAATTTAAATGAACCAAATTCTCTTGCAATCTAAGGCACCTAAACCTATTGCAATCTACTAAAATACATTCAAGTTATGCAATTTATTGTTGCATTCAAATCTATTGAAAACATTAGTTGCAATCAACTGAATAATATCAAATTTGTAATAAAGGAATTCAACATATTTTAAATGCATTCAATAAATTACAACCAGTGGATTCAATATATTTGAATTCATCAATATAATATAGACCAAATACATTAGATTGTAATAGAATTAGGTTCATTGAATAGGATTTTTAGATTTGTTACATTCAATGTATTTAACAATTAGATTTTATGGCCTCCATAGATTTTATTAAATGGATTTTGTTTTATTCAATTGATATATATTTTATTAAAGGTTGTTTATTGGCACTTTATATGTGCAATGGGATATTTCAAAAAGTGAAATAAATTATATCCCATAAACTGTATATGAAACCTTTTATGTATTTTTATAATATAGATTTATTAATTGTATATAAAATGAGTTTTTCATAGATATGTGTTGAATTGAATTTGTGATTGACTATAATCTACTAGTAAATTTATATAATATATTTTGATTCATTTATATTTTATGAGTGAATTTTTATGCATTGAATAAATTTTATTTTTAGCAATAGAATACATTTTACGTATTGAATAGATTCTTAATTTATTTTTATGCAATCAATATATTTTTAAGTATTAAATAGTTTTTTAAACATTTTTTCAATATTTTTTTATGGATTGCATAGATTTTATTATTATGAATAGAATAAATTCTATGCATTGAATATATTTTATGCTTTGAACAAACTTGATGCATTGAATTGATTTTATTTTAAACAATACATTTGTATGCATTGAATAGATTTTAATGAATAAATGTAGTGTATTATGTATATGAAATTTATTGGTGCATTGAAATTTATGAAAACATTGATTGCAAGAAACTAAGTAAAATCAAATTTGCAACCAATGTATTAAACATATTTTTAATGCTTTCAATATAATGCAATAAATGCATCAAACACATTTGAATGCATCAAGAGATTGTATAAGTTGAATGGTGAACAATATAAGTTGGTAGAGCAACTTATTATTAATTATTAAGTGATGATTTTTGTAAAATTTTATTGTTCAAATCATTAATGATAAGGCAACTTAGTT